>JAECUM010052644.1:0-17517 GCA_016617855.1 Megalonaias nervosa
TTTTTTTTTTTTTTTTTTTTTTTTTTTGTTTGTTATGGTACAACGCAATTGGTTTTGTTTCAAATGCAACAAGCTTCTTCCTGGGTTCTTTCTGATTTCCGATATTACTTGAATCGTTCACATCATGAACTTTGCTCAAATGCAGCTATTTTTATTTATATATTTCACCGTTGTGTTACACGGATCTCATGAATGATTCCCATACAAGACCATTTCTTCCCTGAAACTTTTCTGACTCCATAGGCTGTTTTGTGTGTTCACATAGCAGATTATCTATTCTACTGTATGCCCTAAAACTATTTTTAATCGCGGAATATGTATATTGCATTTATCTAGAACCGTGTTGGAGCTGCTGTTGATATGAAACACCCTTCTTATCGATGGTGAAGTAGTTCTAAATTGTATCGGAAAATCTTTCAAATGCAATAACCATGAGGCAAGTAGGGCGTAGTCACTAATACTTTAAAATTACTGATGTTCTTGCATTCTAACATTCAAATAGTAGGGCCGGTGCACGCAGAATTGTTGAATTTAATTAAGATCTTAAACCGGTTCTCAAACAGATATTGTTGTTGGTGTGCAGTATATTTTTCAGAGAGTATTATCTTAAGCAATTTAAAAGTAGCATTTACATCTAAAATTACAACAAATACAACAACTAATAAATTATGATTTTATTCAGATCCAGTGAATGAACTATTACGTATTTGTTCGAAAGCATTGATGTATGCTGTAGTCTGAAGCAAAAACTTACAACTGTAAAAGAAAAAGTGAAATTATCTATCTGGCTCATGACATTGTGGTCCGGCAAGGAGCAAAATCCTAAAGGTAATAACTAAGTGCACGTTTAGTGTTGTCAGGGAGGTACATCTCGCGATATTGATTGTGTAGGAGACATTTTAATTGTGACGTTTGGATTTATAATGTATTTGTGTCGTTATAGGGGATTTTAAAACATCCAACAATGAGCGGTCTAGCTATATTACACTTGCAATGTTGAGTCTGGGTCGATTTAATAGCCCTAGATGCTTACAATAGAAAGAAGTATTGAAATGTTTATCAGTGCTTCAGACTCGCACTTCAGTAAATTAAAACTTTAATTATAAATATCGTGGCTAATATTAAATTCTTTTATCATGGCGTAAAACAGGTAGTCAACGAATTATCAACGTGTAATTTTAACTCAGTGGAATTACTATGTGTATCTATTTCTTCACATTTATTCCATACAAGGTCCTAACGTATCGTGCATAAGTAAACGATCTTGAAAGAAAAAACACTTAAAGGAATGCATTATTTAAATAAGCTTTTAAGCAGTATTCATCCAACAAAATGCTCTTGATAATATTTTATTAATATGACAACTGTCATTATTTTGTTCAATAACGAGGTTTGCATTTTAAACTTTGTACCATTTCAGTTAAAACGTATACAGAAATGCACTAAATTATTAGCATTTAAAAACATTGCCTATGTAATTTATGATATGGCTTATCAAGTTTGAGTTGATCGTATCAAATACGCTTCTTCATTACAGATGTTTACTATTGACACAACTTTCCCACGACTTCATACAACGGTAACCAGAGCTAAGCTTTTGGAGATTTCAGATCTATTCGTCAATGTTTGGTATAGTACCCGAACAGTTTAACAGCCGTTATTCATAGTATCTCAGTGATAAGGTAAAAAGACCCAATGTTACACTAATGAAGTACTAACACGCCCTGTTAACGAGTACAAACATTTGGTAATCATTATGGCTCAAGCAAAGGCGAAAGAGAAAATATAAGAATATACCCGTTTAGGTCTGATTTCTCCAGAGAGCTCGCCTGCTTCTGAGCCTAGAATAAAAACAACATTTTCAATAAACAGGACAAACATGGTAAACCACTGATCACCATTTTGGGTTGGAAGTTTCGTAATATTATATTATGACGTCATAAAAGTTATTCGCATTTTGATTAATTGTTACCTGTACATACATATTGAATAATTTTAATCCGGACAGACCCATTGAACTTTTGGAACATGGACAAATGCAATGAATAATTGTAATATGCACAGATACATAACATATCCACATAGCAATTAATCTTATTTACAGAAAATATATTGATCAGAAACATTGTTGTTCCTAATTACTTACATCAGCGTTGCTTGGATGATTGGCTTTGCTTTCATGTGTGACGTAAATTGATGACTCCAATCTTTTAAACTTTTCTGGAGATACTGCATCATCATTTTTCGTTTCTTTTTCTTGTTTTCCAAATATCTGGAGGCTGGCATTGTGGCCCATAATTAAGTGCCCTGCAATTATGAAACAAGCGATTTGATAACAGCTGTCAAATGATTAATATGTTCATGCTATCTGGGAAATCTAGCTCGTCCACAGTAGCCAGCTTCTCATTCAGCTCATTCTTTGGAATCACGGTCTAACCCACTCAAGATTTGTTTCAGTCTTTATATTCTGGTCTCTCTTCTTATACCTCTGTAGTTTCATTTAATTTACTTTATTTCTCTCTTTTCTATATCTAGTTGACATGGGAAGCAAAATACGAATAGATTATACATGCATATGCACTCGGTTGCAATACTACCACAAAATTGCACCTACTACGGCTGCTACATTATATATATATATATATATATATATATATATATATATATATATATATATATATATATATATATATATATATATATAGTTTGAGTTTTGTCCTACGCACGATTTTGAGCGATATCGCAGATGGCACTTTGAACGTAGTTATTTAATATGGTGCATGTGTTCAATTAAAACATGTGGAAATTGACAAAGTTAAATTACAATGCATTCTGGTTTCATTCTGAGATGTATTTGTGATATCCTCCGTGAAAGCCAAACTACCACCTGTCTCACTCTAACATGTGAAAATATAACTCATAGAAATAGGGACCCTTATCCATTCTAAAGTACTCATCATTTCAGTTGTTCTTGTTTACTATCCTGAGAATCTAACATTTAAATGGATTGAAATCATAATATTTGCCATTTAAAATCCATCCATCGCAATTGGCTTGTAGCTTATTCGAAATTATGTATATTGCAGTTGTAAATTTATCTATAGTACCGTTGTAAAGACACCACTGAATTTCATCTATGAACGTCACATCTTTGATGAGATTTTCATCTTGACTGTAACTATTTAAGATTATTATTACATTTTCTACTAGTATAGGTCAAATGTGGTTCACTCCTCTCGACTTGTTATCCATACTTTCATTCATCCTTATATCATTCTACATGTTTTAATTTTCTTGATCAGTAGACATCTCTTGTGAAGAACAATGTCAAAGAGCACCGGAAAACTGACTGAATATGCAAGTGTACAACCTTTGTACAACCTTTACACTTTTTCAGTGCATCACTATGAATTTATAAACAACATATGCGTTAAAATGGTTACAGTATGCCTGTCACACTTGTGTAAAAGTGGCAAAGTTGTTAATTTATAGTCATCAAATCCCAATTATAAACAAAGCACATTATTAGGGTCACCACTCAGATTTAGATGTACAAACGTGTAACTGGGAAGACGACCAGAGTGGCTATTCTGGTACCGAGTTACCTGCAAATTACCTTTAAAATAAAAGTATCGCCTATATTGCTAATTACAACGTTTTCATGAAGAAGGCAAGAAAGGAAATAAAATTAGAGATGTTATCTCTTTTTGAACTTTACACAAGTTAGGATGCAACTACCTCATATCATCTAAAGTATGTGTTTAATCAGAAACTCATATAAAATAGTGCATTATACCTTTCGGATTTGTTGATGCTTTTATGTGATATATATATATATATATATATATATATATATATATATATATATATATATATATATATATATATATATAATTTGCTCATTTTTGTCTCCGTTAACGTTACATTATCAGAATCGTGCAATATTTTACAATATTGCACACCTTTATATTGCACTCACGTGCACGACACCTATGCCCAATAGTGTATTAGCGAACAAATCATGTACACTAATGTAGTTGGCACTTTAAGTTTTGGTTGATAAAATTTGTTGCTGAATGAACTAAAGCAGCTGTTTCGTGGACTGCTACATACCAGCTGCTTTGCAATTGTCCACGTTAACTTTTTTGATACAATGTTTCCGATTTAGGCAAGCGATAGATGCCAGACAGGTCATAAAATTACAGGTGTCCCTATAAATAACATGGAAGTGACAATGCATAAACGTGTCTTCTTAAGCTGGTAATAAGAATGGCAAATATACTTACACCTTTACATCCTGAATTTCCTCAAAATGTACCTTCTTAGCTCTGCAAATCTGAATTGCATGAGCCATGTCATTGGTTCCAAAGCTTGATTACACATTTCGAAATTGTATTGTAATTTCGACTATATTCCAAGTGCAATAACATCCTCCTTACTGCACTCAAAATGAAATGAACATTATATTCCATGGCGTCTTTTTGATATTTACTATCGAAAGAGTTCATATTTTTCCCACTTTATGATTCCAAACCTTCAGTGACAGAACAGAAATACACTTTCAGGTAAGTCAAGACGCTGCGCCCTCGCTGCACAAATCAGATGTTACTTCATGTAAAATTGACACAGATAAATCCAGTCCATAATCATGAAATTTAGTAGAATCGACAAATATACCAAAATCTGTTACTTCCAGACCAAATGAAAAAGTTGTTGCAATGCTCATTCATTCACAATATCACTCTAAATTTCAATTTTAAGTAGACCAAACCGACAATTTCTTTAGAAGTCATGTCGACAGCGCGACTAAGTTCAAATTATCTGGGCGGAGTTATGTGTGCATTAATATTGTTGTTGTGTAGTTACAAATCTGTGCTTGTGTATTTAGTTTAAAATACAGCATACATTCACTTACTTTGTTTCTTGTAGTGTATTTTTGTTTTTATAATTAAGCCCTTAGTTAGAATTTAAAAAATGAGCATATAATAAAAAGGTGACTGCATTTGTATAGCAAAATATGAACTCGTTTTCTCGGATTGATATACTTGAGTATGACAATGACGCTTCACTACTGGATGTTTAACAAAAGTAATTGTAATCAATAACATTAGGAATGGGTCGCTATGACCTAATCTTGCCCGTAGTAAATAATATCTTCTGTGATAAATAAACCAAGTTTCATGGAAGTATATGTGATCCACAGGGATTACATTTCCGCCCGTGTTGTTCATGCTGTTGGAGTCAAGATTATTCCGTTGCATTTAGTTGCATGTACGGTCATGCAACTTTACAAACGGGTAATACAAGGATTAAATGTATCTTCGACAATACATATTGCTTTCAAATAAACGCTCCATACGAGATATTAATTATATGCATTCTTTCACTTACAGTTCCCTTTAAGACGCGGGAAACGTAAATAATTACAATATATTTATTATCCTTATGTATATTTGCACATTACTGAATAATTTAATAAAGTCTTGGGTGCACAAATAATTCTTCTTACCCACCTTAGAACAAGAATAGCGAATCTGAGTATGAACACTATGATGTTCATAAACATAAACGATTACTCCGTGAGTTACTTCACGAAAGGTTTACATACATATCGCACGAGGTGATAGCGAGATTATCCTAATAGATATCTCATCTACAAACGTAGAGAAGACAATCCTGTAACCTCTTGAGTATGATCAGTTTAAAGCGGAGAATAAAAAGTTATGTTTTAAGATGAATCGAGCACATATTTGGAATAAAGAAATCTACCAATCGTATATTTTCAAATACTTAAAGTGGCTAGTAGTTGAAATAGGAAATGCTTCAAGGACAATTGTATGGATATTCAAAGAAAAAGTTACTACCGTCCGTGTTTAAAGTCCTACCTTACATAATCCCTCAGCAATAAGAGAAAATATCGATTTTGCTGACCGCAATGTACGAATAAGCTTTTAGGTACTACTCTTGCCTCTGCTGTCAATGTCGAGAGGAATGGGGTAAGGTTCACATGAAATGACGTAAGTCTTCCTGTGCTTTGATTAACATTCATGAACTAAATCGGATATCACTAGCCGAGTCATACAGATAGATCATGTGTCAGGTACAAGGATGCACAACTAATCAGCTATACAAAAAGAGTTATCACTTGGATGGGGTAAGTAAACATCTCGTATCACAGTTAAAGGTGAGATCTTTTGTGCACTTCAAAGGGCATGTGCACATGTAGCAATATACTTTTGTTAGTTTAGTTGCTTCAGTCCAGTAGAATTAATTGCAGTCTATAGTTTTTACTATTCTGATATGGCCAACATGCATGGTGTACTGACCTTGGAGAAAATACACCCTCAAAAGATTGCTATCTCAAAATACACATGTGAATTGTTGGTGATCATGTGATGAAGAAAAAACGGCATGGGACATATTAAATTGTACACTTTTACATTTTTAATTTGCTTTTGGACAGATTTCCTGGACAATCGTTTTTTTTTAAAATTCGAGATGTTGATTTTTCCTTTTGCTTTTCCTTTGATAGAACACATCTTCCCAAGATATATACATTGCCCCATTTATATTGCGCTAGAAATTCTAACTATGAGAGGAACCTATTAGTCAACTGCATAAGTCAACAGTGCTAAAACATGTAAATAAGTAGCAAAGTCACTAAGATAATATCATATTTAATGAAAACATATATTGTAAAAGAAACAAGCTATCGAATACGTATTTATCCTATAGTGATCTGATTATTCTCTTTAGTACTGTACTTCTGGCAATATCCTTTTATGTTTTGGGGATGATCAGTTAGGCTTGACTAAAGTACTGAATGATTTATTTACCATTTGAAAGATGTTTTGATCCAAATATTTAAAAATTTATCATTTATGTTTGATAGAATCTAACTTATCTTCAATAACTTTTAACTTCATTGACTTTGATTTTGAAAAACATCGCCTTTTCTGCAATATAAAAGATATATAAATAGTACACCAACACTATTTAACAAAGTATGTGGCAGTGACCACCATCTACCTTTTGTCACTTAACAGAGCTACATTTATATAATTCTGCTTCCAGTTATATAGATATTTTACACTAATTTGGATCAAATAGCAATTTATTGAGGTGTTATCACACACTATTGCGGCCATGAAAAAGTTATTTTCATATCTTAAAAAATTGAAAATAAATTCAGTAAATTACATTAAACCTTCTAGGTATTGTCAAAGAACACAAATAAGCTGAGTGTCACGGACACAACACGCGAATTGGTGCTTGTGCAACTATATTGTGTCGAGTATATCATTGCAATAATTTAAATTTCGAAACAAACTTCCAATACGCCATCCTCTGTGTACAAACAAGAGGCTCACCAATTTAAACCCTTGTACACTTGCATTTTCCTTCAAATATGATATGAAGTTGCCAGATCTCTCATATATATATATATATATATATATATATATATATATATATATATAGCCACCAATCACTAGGATATTTAACATGGACATTGTTCACAAAATAGTCTGTACTCAAAATAGCCTGTTCCCTTTTGTCTTAATTTTCTCTTTCCTTGTGATGTCAAGCAATTCACTTTCACATTTGTTTTTTAATATTCTCATCATCATCATCATCATCATCATCATCATCATCATCATCATCAATCCCTTAACAGAAGAGGTCGTTGGGGCACCACAGTTGACTTTACAACCAATTCTCTCCATCTTTCCCTGTTCTCTACTGCCCTTTGGGAATCTCCAACTCCCATGCCTGTCCACTCTTAATGTTGTCTTCCCACCTCTTTTTCTGTCTGCCTCTTCTTCTGTACCCTCGCACTGTGCCTTGCAAGATTGTTTTTGCCAGTCCAGATGAACTTGAGACATGATCGTACCATTTCAGTTTGCGCTTTTTTACAGTGGTCAAGAGGTCTTCATAGGATCCAATGGCTCGTTGGATCCTGTTGTTGACTTATTCGTTGGTTACATGGTCAATGTATGAGATGCCCAAGATCTTGTGGTAGCATCTCATTTCGAAAGTTTGAATCCTTCTTTGTTGATCTGATGTGAGCGTCCATGTTTCACAAGCATAAGAAAGCTGGATATGACAATCGAGCGCATCAGCCTTATTTTAGAACCAAAAGCAATGTTGGTATCTTTAAATGTTGGTCTTAACCTTGTTATTGCTGCTCTTGTCTGGGTAATCCTGCAAAGTAGTTCTGGTTTGGAGCCCTCATCTGTGATAATTGATCCCAAATACTTGAAGCTTGTGACTCGTTCAAGCTTCCGTCCACTGACCTTTATTTTTCCACTGATGCCATTGGTGTTGTTTGTCATCAGTTTGCTCTTTTCGGCTCTAATCTCCATGCCGTATGCCGTGGAGGTTGTGGCGAGGTGCTCAACCAAGTCAGCTAGTTCTTTTTCATCTCCTGCTAAACCATCAATATCTGCTAAGCGAAGGTTGGTGATTGTTCTTCCTCCGATACTGACAGTGCCCTTGTGGTCATGCATGGCATCCTCCATGATCCTTTCCAGGAAAATGTTGAAGAGTGTAGGTGACAATATAAATCCCTGTCTGACTCCAACTGTTGTTCGAAACCAATTTCCTCTGCTGTCATTGACGAGGACAGCACTGATGGCTTTGTCATAGAGGTGCACAACAACCTGCACCAGGTTTGAGCTGATGCTGTACCTCCTCATAGTTGCCCCCAAGGCTGCATGCCATACCCTATCAAAGGACGTTTTGAAATCTATAAAGACGTGGTATAGATTCTGTTGATGCTGAAGGTACTTCTCGCAAAGGAGTCTGAGATTGAAGATTTGTTCTGTGGTGCTCCTTCCTGCTCGGAAGCCTGCCTGCTTTTTGGCAATGTTTTTCTCTGCTTGAGGCTTTAGTCTGTTGAAAATTATCTTCAATATGACTTTTTTCGGGTGACTGATCAAACTGATTGTTCGGTAGTTTTGGCATATCTGTAGGGTTCCTTTCTTGGGGAGCACGATGACCAAGAATTGAGTCCATATGGTGGGCCATTCTCCTGTCTGCCATATCTTGTTGCAGATTGTTGTTAGGACTGTGACTATCTCTTCTCCTCCTGTTTAAATTAGCTCTGCTGGTATGTTGTCAATGCCGGTTGACTTTCCTTTCTCCAGTGACCTAACTGTAATTTCTACTTATTCACGAAGAAAGGGTTGTCATCAATTTCTTCTGCCTGAGGGCAATTTAGTACTGCTGGATCTCCTTGGGTCTTGTGATTGTACAATTCTGAGCAGTATTCTGTCCATCGCTTGTGGATCTCTTGATCTTCTGTGGGGCATTTTCCTGATTTGTCTTGGATGGTGGTAGTTTTCCACTGTTTATAAAGTTTCACTCAAAGCATATATTTTCGCCCAGAATCTTTATATTGTTCGACAGTCAACTGTACACTTCTATATTTGTTATTTGCTTTGACACAGCTTTCCGGAACATTTTTTACAATCGAAATGTTGATTTTTCCTTGTCTTTCTCCTTTGATAAAATAAGTGCGTGTACATCTTCTCAAAACTATAGAAATTTATATCAATACTTGTTTGTTCTCTCATTGGCTGTAATGGAAACTATTAGGTAACCACTCCATCATTCCATGAAAAATCAGTTTTGTCTGTAAATTATGCGCTAGAATTCTACTTTGTTTACGTTTAGGTACCTACAAAAGTAACAGTGCTGTTCCACAGTACGTTTGTCTTCTCTAAAAACTACAAGGAGAAAGCTTTGATTTTCCTGCATTGCTTTCCAAGACTAGATTTGCAAAACGAATGTCTGAAATACATGTCCCAAGTGTGCTAATCAAACTAATGATCAAACATCAGCATATTGCATTATAATTTCCCTCGTACATTACCAGTGAGTGACATATCCCCTTTGAAGTACGTTCTTGGTAAATTTGGATTGTCTGTTCAAGTAGAACTGATCCAGAGTGATAAAGGACATTTCTTACTTCAATTACTTGGAATGAAATTCGCTATAAAACTAGAAAACGAAGATTTTAAATTTGCTTGCTTTAGTTATTTGCAAGGTCGATAATGTAATTGCCACCAAGAAAGCAGGCTTTTGTGTAAATCTTCATTGCAATTCTTGTCACGAATATTTTGATTACGATATTACACGGCTCTGCTTTTAATTTGATAACTAGTGTGCATGCTCTTGTTTAATTCGGAAACTGTTGCCGAATAGAATATAAAGATATTTCTGCACATATCTGAATGTTTGTTCTTATGAGATGTACCTAGTGCGATCACATACCCGCAGAGAGATAACCATTTCGCTTTTTTCCGCCTGAGCTGAAACTGTCGCAGTCCTCGAATACGAGCGAACATCCTTCTTTGGGTTATGCTAGATCAATACAAGCCTTAGCAGAGTATATATATATATATATATATATATATATATATATATATATATATATATATATATATATATATATATATCGTCTTTGTTTGCTGGTATGTGTGCACATGATGGACATTTGCAAACTTCTACTAAATGCACTACGTTCATTATTTTCATGCTGTTGTTATTTTCTTATTTCGTGTACATACGCAAGCCTCTACTGGGACCCTAATGAAAGCCAGCACCCTTCAGACCAGGTACACGTGAGCTCCTTAGATGTCATTCTCGTGTACAACCATTGGCATAAAGACATATGGAATATAAAAGTGGGTTTAACATTTCTATGTACACATGAAAGTTAACATACAGACAAATACGTGCGTGATTATTTCATAATTAAAAAAATCATGGCCTTCCGCCTGTACAGAATCAACAACCTGGTTATGGAACATTGTCTTTAATACCCCTACCTCAGTTTATCTGAAGCATGATGATTAGTTCGTGTATAAAAAATGTCAGAATTACCGGCACCTATGTACCGTTGTCAGATAATGACTTCCCGCTTAAAAATATTCTTAAGTGACATTGTACCAATTAACCACAATATACATGTTTCCTTCCAAACGATACCTGTTTAACTTTGCTATAAAACGGCATCAAACAGCGGCTCGCCAGTATTTTACGGTGCCCACATTTATATCTAAAACCGGTGAACGGCTATATTGAAAATAACGAGATATATGTATATGCAGATTATCATAACACAAACAGCTAAATGCAATTAGTTATTTTAATCTTAAATCTAGAGAGAAAGAGATGATAGTATTCTGTACTAGATCAGTCTACAAACACTAACTTATAGTTAAATAACGCCCGAATTACAGCTCAAGTGATCCGCAAACATTCTGATGCAGCACCTAAACTATTTGTAAAAAGACGCGTTGATACTCAAATACATTAGACAAGGGGGATAAGATTTTGAAAGAGATAACGTCTTGGAGGGAACACATCGACATCAAAACAGGCAAGCGTGAAACAAAGTGCTATTGAAAGCTACTATAATTGACGAGTTACAAAAACAGATTGACGACAACAAGATTTTAGATCTACAAGACGTATTTTTGCAGAGTGGACAATAGAAAACAAATTAGCAAGCGTGGTGCAGTGTATTATTGTGGGAACCACTCAGATTGCCTGCAAAAAAAATTGACGACAAAAATAATAGATGAGATCTACAAGACTTTACTATGCAGATATTTATTACTTTGCATTATAATATTATAAACATACAACAAGTGAATAAAGGATAAATCGAAAATTCAGTTAACATCCTTAACATTCAGCAGTTTTGCAACCAAATGACCAATTGTCAGCTCAAAGATAGATGAATTAAGATACAACAAAAACTGCAATAAACTACAATCACAACTTGAGGAGTTAAGAAAATACGTAAATAATGAAATACAACAAAACAATCATGAAATTGAAAACGTAGGAAATGATGTACAGTTTGTTAAAAAGAAGATAACTCCTAACACTAATACTTTCTCAATGTTAGCAAAGAAAACTGAGTTAGTCGAAATAACAAAAAAGATACATCTGATAGCAAAATCTAAATGAGTCTGAACGAAAGCATGATTGGACAAATGAAAATAACTTTATACCTTCCACTGATTTAGTCGACAAAATCAAAATGTTTAAAAATCAGGCATTACCAACTTTAAATGCTAACATTACTACAGAATTAAAATGTAATTATGAATGTGAATGTGTGGTCATTAGGAGAGTAAAGGAAAATTATTTGTGGTTTTTCCACGTTTAAGAAAACGTCAGTTGACAACGACTAATGTCCTATGTCAGCGAACTCAACCCGGACTCACGTAGGTGTTCCTTGATTGGCTCGTCGTTTTAGATCTCTTTCAGTACTTGACGTTTTTCTAAATATATCGAAAACAGAAGCCTTACTAGTAGTAAGTAAGTTGACAAAATTACGCCACTCATATTTGTGTTTTCACATTATCTATGGGACAAGAATAATGCAAAGTTACATACATATTGTGAGAGCTGGAGGGTTCGTACTTTGTGATTTTAAATCTACTATAGGGACAACTTAAAAAATAATATTACTAACGCAGCGAAAGATCCGGTTATTTAAATATTTCAAATCACTAGATCACTAATATTTTTTGTTGTTATGTATATCTATATTTTTTTAAACTTTTTATTCACGTTTGCAAATTGTAGTGATTATGTATAGCTGGATTTGGGTCTACGTGCATAGGGTATATTTTAAGATGTTTTACGAACGTAAAATTGCATAGTCTCTATAAATAAATGCTCACGTATGAGTTGACAGTTAATAATAATAAAATTATCATTAATTATGTTGATAATATCGGCCTTTTTCCATTGGACAAGCCGATCAGGTGGTATTTTAGAAGAATTAGGTTAATTCCAATTAGATGACTCAGGTCACACGAATAGGTATTTTCAAATATTACATTGATTAGTAAGAGCTGTCACGTGGGGTATATTGTGTCAAATAGTCGTAATATACTCTTGAATGTGTATATAAGATAAATTAGCAATCAGTCAATCCTATTTTGGAGTCATTCTTATTTCTTATGGTTTTGTTCCATCACTGAGTCTGCAGACGTATATTATGTTGTATTTCGATATTATTTAATAGGAAAAAACATTTGTTTGGATTGTTCAGAGGAAACAGAAAATGCTCATTGGATTATAATATTATTTTTGAAATATTGTGAGTTATTTAAAGGAGTTCTGGACAACTTCATTTTGACAACGTCACGATTCCTAACCTTACTTAAGAAATATTTCAAATCAGTCAAAATGTTTAGGTGATTCCGCTGTTTACGAATCGGAAGATTTAAAGGAGATGATTAAAGAGCAATAGTTACATAACTATTGCAAACAAGATGATATTCAAATTTGAAGAAAAAAAATCTTCAAGACTAAAAAAAATTATCGACTAAAATTATATACTCCGAGCATGGAAAAGATATGAAAATATTTGATCAGGATAATAACTAGGACACAATTTGTGGGATGTCCTAGTTGGAATTTTGGCAAAATACAAGTTCTCAGAGAAAGTTTAAACAGTAATTCAAACAATCAACAATTATACCACTGCAATAACCTAGCATAAAGGCATAGCACGCTGTCATTTACGTATATGGTATGTTGGTCTATCTCCCGAGTGGTTATATTAATCAGTTGTTTGAGCTTTTTGTTGCAAAACAGAGTCATAAACAACCTCTTAATAGATTCGGAATATTATAAATTTGATGAATGCAAGTGTGCTTCAGTTAATAACAAAGAAAAAGTAAATATTATTTCTCGTCTTAAAATGGATGGAGTCGTAGAGGAGTGGGATGAGCGGATGCTCTAGTTTTGGAATAGGAAACTGAAATAAAACTGATATAAGGGGGATAAACAAAACCACCTGTGAGCGAGCATAGCCTCTACATTTGGAGCTAACCTGCGATGGACTGGAATCTCATCTTCATACTCACAGTTACTTCATGCAAACCAGGTCTGATCCTGGCTGTATGGTTAACTTCAGGCTCGGAAATACTATGAATTTAATACGCGGTTTGTCATGACATGTAACGGACTGGGTCGACAACCTTTGATCAACATGAGACGTGCAAAAACGAAAGAAACGAAAGGAAGTAAGATAGAAAGAAAGACAGTTCACCACAGTGTTCCTTTTTCCAACTAAAATGTAAACAATTACTCACGAAGGTACTGATTGCTGCATTTATTCCACAGAAAGTGCCAATTGTTGCCTCTCTCTCTCTCTCTCTCTCTCTCTCTCTCACACACACACACACACACACACACACACACACACCAGATAGTTTTATCTGTACTGCATAAGTTTTGCATTTCTTTAGACCTTTAGGAATATATTTAAATATTTCAGAGACTGGTTCTCTTTCTTTCAGAAATGAACGATTACATGACATGCCAAAATGTGTATTGCCTGCATAGTATAATGCTCTTGACGTAGCACAAGGCACTGGAAGGTACATAGTGATTAGTAAGAGTCCACAAACTAATCTAATAATACCTAAATTGTTTCAATCAACAATGATACTTTTGTCTGGTATACTACATTCCAAAAATGTCTAGCGTTTTCTGTCTACTTTCGTTTAACTGTACACGTGATATCTCAACATAGTTCCATAGAATTCAATTAATTATGACGCTTGAATATGGTTATTGTATATCACACTTTTTTAAATTTTGATTTCTAGATAGGAAAACAAAGTGTGAAGTATAGAGACAACTCGATTTTGACTGAGAGTATATGTCACCCACTGAACATTTGCCAGTGTCTTTAACTTACAATGTGTTTAGCGTCTCATCGGAGAAAGGTGAATGGATCATGTGGGGTGATATACAAGTGCCTTACTTTTACAGTCAAGAAAATTAACAAGATATGCCAAGGAAATGTTAACTCTGCAGTACATATACTGTACTTTGTCTTTTATTTATGACAATAAATTGAATGAAAAATATATCAGTTCTTTAACATAATTCACTAAATGTTAAAAATGTCCTTGCTTTTGGCTTCCATTGGTGGTGTGCAAAGTAGTAAGTGTATCCTCTATCCATGTCCTAAACGCCGACACCCTCGTGCAGACGGACGGTTTTCCTCGGCATGTCTTAGGTCCCCATGAAATTACACCCACTAAATGGTATTGACCTTGTATCCAGCACGACAAGGGACCCCCACTGTCACCCTAGAAAAAAGAATTTATAAATAAATGATCCTTGTGGAGAAGTATTCATCCTGTTAATGGTACAGCTGATCAATCGACTTCGCTGATCCTCTTCTCGGCTTTCAGTATGAGCAGTCCTATTGGCAAGTTCATACATCATCCAATCCACACGTGAATTATTGCGCAATCGCATCTGCATTACCTCTTTCTTGATCCTTGTACCAGTGTGGCTCCGACACTTGGTTAATGGTCAGCACATCATGTACACAGATCTAAGCGAAGTGTGAATGATATTTCTGTATAATGCCAAATAAAGCTTTCTAATTACAAAATATAATTTTAAAGAAGAAGCTAAAACACTTAGTATATCCTTATTATAGATATTCTAACAAGTGTAGGTAACAGTACAAGGTTATGTTGTTGCTGTGCTCTGAATGTGAACATGTCTCCTTTGCATCGTTGATCAGTCGTTGTAGCGACTTGGTCGTGGTCGTATGATATCATTCTTCAGGCCAAAGTGCAATAGAGCATTTCACTCGGTTATGAAAGATTGGCAAGATTATGGATAGGTTAGCGTTCCTGAATACAAAAACTGAAGAAAAATGTACACATCAAATAAAGAATAAAGTTTGCAATACAAACTATTTTTCAGTCTCAAAGACAAACATAAAAAGGTTTAAATAAAAATATACTTTGTTAAAAATTCTTACTTTCAATCTGAATCCACTAAGCCTGTTTTCACGCATAAAACTGAAACAGTTTTGGGTCACGAAATCTCTGTCAAAACAAGTTCGTTTGGTCAGACCGCCAGAACGCGTTCCACGTCAAGTATGGTTTATCAGTGATTACGTGAACGGCTCACCAATCAGGATAACTATCTGCCTGTACAGCCTAGCGTAATTATCTGTTTACAGATTGTTTTACCCACGAGAACTTTCAAACAGATAGAATTCTGACATCTTAATACATTTTACTATACAATATGTGAAAATTCATAACTTTATAACTTTGTTACTTTTTCGTCCCATTTCGGGCAAAGTTTAACTATATACCAAAATATGTAAATTATGTATTATGCATTCATTTTCGAAAATAAAATTAAAGATAGAAGCTCCAATTATTTTGAATTTAATTTTCTAACGGGCATATGGAGTATAGTCGATAGGTCAATTATTGATGACTTACAAGACATGCAGATGTCCGTTTGTTTGTGGCACAGAGCTGAGTTGGAACAATAATGCCGTCCCATTGATCACGCCGATTGCACTCTCTGTTGCTGATAATCGTCATCTCGGCTACCACCAGCTTGGTCGGCAAGGGCTGCTTACTCTTGCCTACGGATGCTGAATAAGGAAAATATGAAATAGAAATCATTTATTGACATCATGTCAATCAACTGTCTCATAAATGATAATGGATTACTTCTGGCCAATCTCGATTTTCCCCTCTGTATGAATGATCAAGTAATCATGCAAGGACTGGAAGTGTTTCAACGGTGGTACACCAACAGGTTTTTTACTAAAGAATACATACTATTTTTGAGATCTATTTGACATTTTTCCTCTTATTTTATTATGGCATCTTCAGCGTGTCGTTAAAGTTACATGTCGCTCACCTCACATTTTTGTTTCCAAGAATAAAAGGCCAATATTGCATTATTAGCTACGCACATGAAATTTACTGTACTTTTTCAGGAGGTCCACTGAGGAGGAAACAAACGCACAGTGAACCTATATTTTGCATTCCTGGCATTCAACAGACTAATTCTTTCTTACTGCAATTAAATAGATGATGCAAAAATTGGTATTTTATATCACATAAAAAGTTTATGCGAAGATCCGTCTTTTGGCACATACACATGTTAGTCCATTAACTTTATATCGTCGGATTCGTGCAATATGAAAAGGTTAAAACATTTGAATGAGAAAAAAATGAAGTTTTTATGACCAATACTGCACTACGGTAGAAGTGCAGTATCGCTAGGATCATACTTGTTCATGACTTCCCATTCGATTTCCCATACTCATTTTAATATATAGGAGTCATTAGAAAATGAACCCATTTCGCTTTCCTATACAATGTAGGTAGAAAAAGTGGAATTTATCATTCACAACAAACGCATCTGTATGATACCAGCGCGTATCACCAGCGATAACATTCTGATATCATCACCGACGCGCAAGGAAATTATACAAAAATTGCACCTTTGAAAACAATAATTATTTTATCATATATTTCAAAATGAGTATTGAAAAATATTAGGGGGAGAAAAATAATAACGCATAAGTGGCGAACAATTTTTATTACCACAATGGTGATATCACTTTCGGAACTACTTTCTTTTTCATTTTGGAAGTACATACGGTCTTATGGCTGTTTTCATTTGTTTTTGTTTGTTCCCCCC
>JAECUM010052646.1:0-25879 GCA_016617855.1 Megalonaias nervosa
CTTGGACTATAATAAATGGATTCCATTATAATATTTATATTATTAATTACCAGCCCCTAGCATTATTTTACCTTTCATAGCAGATTTTACTAGAAAAGTAGCTAATTTATCTCTGACAGATTTATTAGGTATAGAATTTAATGCATGAATCAATTTTACATCTGCGAGATGTCTTTGTTGTAAATCTTTACTTTTATACGCAACATCATGAACATGACACACTTGATCAATCTTATTTACTGGATGCTCTCCTGGTCTTGGTTGATCTTGATCATCAAGTCGGATGTCAAGTCGGGTTCCAGGACCACAATAATTATATCCTGGTAAGTGTTTTTCCCCCGGATATTTAGCCCACGGAGGTCCTGGTAATTTTCCTAATAAAGCGGCTATATCTCCACCTGTCTTTGTACCTGACTTTGTCAGGGAATCAGACATGGAGATAAATTTATATTTGTTCGTGCCGCATTTTACACATTTACCTATTAATGCACGTCGTTTATTTTTGTTATTATTGTTGTCAGTCCAGTGGTGGGTGTAGATAATCTACATCGAACACAATATAGACTCATGTTATGAATAATATGGATATAATTGATTTTTCGGCGACACGAAAACAGGAGCCAGTGAAGCACCATTCAGCATTACCAAATTCGATAAGGATGATTATAATAGGTCCATCCGGATCAGGTAAAACACAACTATTATTAAATTTAATAATGCGATGGTTAAAATGGAGTAAATTGTATTTAGTAGCACTATCCGTAGATGATCAACATTGTTACGAAGTACTTAAGGATTTTAACGAGAAAGTGAAATCAGTTAATAAAGACGGAGACGATGTTGTTGACTTTATTACCGATATTGATGAGGCCCCATCTGTAGATGACCTAAATGGATTTATTATTAATTTAGTGGTGTACGATGATATTATGTTGGACAGACAAACAAATCCGGCTAGAATATTTTCTCGAGGTAGACACAAGAATACAGATGTTATATACGTCACACAAAGATATACACAAATACCTAAAGTGATCAGAGACAACTGCAATATTTTGGTTGTGTTTAATGGAGTAGATAATTATACTTTACAGAATATTTATTATACTTGGTGTTCGGGGGATATGGACATAATGAAGTTCAGAAACTTTTTTGCTCAAGCACAAGCTGTTCCGTTTGGATTTATTACAATAAATCTACATGATCCAAGATCCAGATATCGTATAGGTCTAGATAAAATCTTTGGTTAATCTGTGATTAACTCTACTCCTCCTCTGCTAGAGAATTATTTCCCCTTTCTATGTATGTCTGTATGTATGCATGTTTGTCTGTATTTTAATTTATCAAAAATAATCAGTAGATCCCAGCGGTTACCCTTCAATGGAGCCCCTCGATAGCCTGTGTAACTTTCATGGGGTCCTTACATTGTCGTCTCTCTTATGACGTATTATGCGGCACGCCCATGTTCTGTTTCTTTTGGCTAACACCCTTTCTGGATGTTTATTTGGGGGTTCTTCCATGGGGCAGAGAGCTCAAGGCATACTACTAATTATTTTAGGGGGGGTATTGCATAGACACACCTCCCGGCGAATTTCTAATCGACGAAAGTGAAATATTAGCAATTCAGAAGGCTGTCTAGGCATTGCGATTTCGATAAAACCCCCACGAAACCCCGGGGTAGAATTCCAAAATAGAATCCGACCACGAGATATGTGGTGATTTATCGAAATCTCAGGGGATGCCTCCCCCCCCTACTTATTAAAAGATATGGGCGACCCGGGGACCCGAACCCATCTCGGCGAGATCTGGGTCGAACCGCAAACATCAGTATTAAAGTTTCCAGCAACTTTAACATTGAGCTAACGAACTCGACTACGGATATACGTTTTAGAAATTATTATATGTGATTATTGTGCAATAGCATTTGATGTCTGATTTTACAAATAAATAAATATTTATAATTTTATTAAGATATTTTACCATTATATATATGAACCGATTAAAATGTATTATATTTAAAATTAAAGCACGGAAATAAAATGCACACAAATACCTATCTCCCGGAGATATCCGGGGGGAGATATCCGCGGCGATAAACACAGCTATTGTTTGAACTACCACACACGTCCTTGAAAAATCGGTACGCATACCTATCTCAGTACATGTGTGTATGACTCACTTCATGTATATACATGCAATAGTTAATCTGGATAAATTCATAGCAGCAGGCAGGGTGAATGACCACATGTGTGTGTAAGATAACAGCAGACAAGAAGGGAAGATGATATGCGCGGTATGGCAGTCGAACCTTACACATTTGTCTTAATCATAATGCAAAATTTGCTCGAAAACCAAGTTGTAGGGTCCACCGCAGCAGGGGGGTGGGGGGTGGACAGACATTTGGTAATGAATATATTTGCATTATGATTAAGACAAATGATTTCGCGGTACGGCAGTCGAACAGACCACTTGCCTCAATTATCACTAAAATTTGGCTTAATCATAAGAGTGGTCTGTTCACCCTCCCTGCTGCTTGAAGGAGATATAAAATTTGTGTTATACTAAGCTTTTCTTACTTATTATCAAATGGCCGTTGAGAAGAGTTTAATTTGCTTGAACCAGTCGATCCATCATACATAACTATCAGCTACTGGACCGTACACTGTTTCCTGTCATTTGACTCAACGCGTGTACAGGAAACGAATATTTCTTAATCATTTAGTCAGTTCATGCAGTGTTACAACTCTATGGTCATAAACTAAGTAACAGAACGAAGTTAAATCAACCAGTTTTTAAAACTCAATAAATAATTGAATTTATCAAATTTTCTAAATGAAACTTTTAGAGAAACTTTCACTCTTATGAAATAAATCCAAAATAATCATCAAAACGTTCTAAACAATTCCAAACGAATCGAATTTTCCGAATTAATTCCAGATCCTTGATTGTACTGGTCTTCCAACAGTTCTAATATATCAAAATGGCATTGTCCAGAATTACATTTGAATAATTTTACAACAGTTCCAGAATAACATTTTAGTCTAATTAGCACTTTATAATTCCAATGAATGATCCAAACAAATATTTCTTCTCAAATAATAACTAAACAGACAATTAAATATGTCTGCAAACTTGAGGTTACAACAAGAACATGAAACATGAATAAGAATAATTGTCCAGATCTACATACTGTTGTACAGTCCTACTTTGTTCCTGCTCACTACGTGTCATTTGCAGGTATCCCACATCGTAAAAAATCCACCTGCACTAACCCATCCAATGGGAAATAACTTAATTCGTCTAAGAACCCACCTGACGGACCTACTAAATGGGAAATAACCGCAAACTGGTAAACAGGTTTTATAATTAGAAACTCGGCCACATCTATTTATACATCCTACTCAATCTTCATGCACTCGTAATATTTTTAAATAGAATATGTACCAGCGCACAAAATGTAGCTATAGATAATCATTGCAACGTAGTCATGAACAAACATTACAAAAATATTGATATAGATAACAACAGTCCTGGAACACTCAATTTTAGTTTGAGTTGAATAAAGAGAGCAGTAAATCTGATAAATGTAAGTTCTGAAACTTAAGCACTAAAATAAAATAGCAATTTCCCATTGCACCAGAAGTTCGCCTTTGCAACTACTTTTACGTCACTGCTTTGACTGTGACCTACTTGCATTCATATTTATTCGTATCTTTGAATGCTTTTCTTCTCATTCAGTGCAATGAAATAAGCATTGCTTTGTGCTATGATTGAATTGCTTTCGATATCCACCAATGCACTGGATCGAACAGGTCACGTGTAAATTTGACCAAATTGCATTATATGGTGTACTCTATATAAAAGTGGTTCACAACTTTTGGTCGAAACGTCCTATCTATGTGATCGCTTTTAGATAGAGATCAAAAGGATATTGTGCCCCCAAAATACATGTTATCCACTGACTTTGGCGACAAGCCGCCATCGAAAATCTGTTAACCGCTTTCAAAAAAACTTACTTGCTACCTAACTACGGTAATCAGCTCACAAATACCGGTTGCCTTCAAGTACCTGTTTTCTCCTATTTAATTGCCATAACCCTGTATCTGAATTTTTATTTGAAACACCCTACATGTACAAATTAGAAGCTGAGTAATAAAAACGCTTTCAGTGGAATGTCTTAACGTTTAAACTATTGACATAATTGTTATTAAGTATTCTCCTTACGTAAGGAGATAGGTCATTGATATGATACAAATATTGGTAGGAGTTGTTCAAAGTCTTCTAAATCATGTCTTGCTATTTGTTCACTAGGCGTGTAATTTCCAAAATGTCCCAAGCTTTAAAAAACAATACTAGATCAACAGAACAAAACTTATATGTCTAAAAAAGCAGAAAATGTGATTTCAGCAAATCAGCTAATAATATCCCTGTTAGTTAATCTGAGAATTTTCTTGACAAATGGTGACTTAAAAACGGGGGTCTTTGTAAACATAATCTTTGTTCAAATTCAATAATTTAAAAAAATGTACGAGTTTTATTTCATGTCCCTAAATTGCCGGAAGTGCTTAACTACAAATAAACATGTGAATGTTATATCGTTTTTGAGGAAAGTAAACGTCTTTCCAAAGGAAACATAACGGCCTTTTATCCAGCTGATCTGATGGTGTGGCACACACCAAGGCTAGGGTGCGCATATCGTACTCAACAAGTCAAAAAAAAAAAAAACTAATTGATGGATTGTTATGTAAGTCTATAATTTTTTTATTTTTCATAATAGTTTTTGTACCGGTTACTATAGTCCTAATGTATGGTAAATTCCTTCATTCTTGGGTCCAATGTTGACGGTTACTGTTAATGCAAGAAAACATCACTTGATTCGACCAGGACTTGAGTTCTAAGGAGAGAGTCCAACTGATCTGTGTTACAACAGATCGTCTGATTACTGATAAGAGTATTTTCGAAATACCAAGATGATTCATTGAAAGTCTAGTATTCCATTCTCGCCATTGCGTCTTAACTACCAATATAAGAATTAATACTATGAATTATTCTCAGTAGTACTATCAGCATTGAAAGTTACAATGAGAGGAATTTATTTATTTAATATAATCATTTATTGGACTTAAAGTTCTCAAAATACTTCAGATTAATTGGAATAATAGCTGAACGGAATTTGTTTGAAACATCCAAGGACATTTGTAAACCGTGAATTCATTTAAATACATTTTGGGGTTATATGGTAGTGATTTCTTCTTTACCTTTTAACACATCACTACGTTATTGACTATCATTCGGAATACCTTTGAAACTCATTCGGACTGCTCTAAACTAATGGAATTGATAGAACATTTATGATTTTAGGATTTCATTCACCACACTGTAAGCTATTTTTAATTCTTTCACTTCGTATTTGAGTGAAATAAATTAAAATCTTGAATTATATAGAACTATTGGTTTTGCACTATCTTGTAACTTATTTTAAGACCATAGACCATACTGCTCGTCGATCGAGGGAGACATCTAAAGAATCGTCTATAGTTATTAATTGCATCATGTCCCCAAGCTTCAAATGATGAAACCGGATGTAACACTTCAGAAGGAAATTATTTTCACGAAGTTAATAATCCTTTTTCTTGCGGCGGACCAGCTACTAGCTGGTCCAATAAAATCGAGAAATTTGCCATTTATTCTCACACTTATACTTGAACGCAATCGACATCTATATTTTATAACATCCATACGGACAGAAACATAATTTCCGCATTTTAAGGTTCTACATGTATTTAAGAAATGCTTATATTATAATCTATCAGGTGCCCTGTAAGATAACCGCAAATAGCGCCCGCAAAGGGTTTTTTCCACTTGGCATTAAACCTTGTAGTATGGTCTCCCAAGTCTTGTGTAATGATTAAACAGTTGATATTTTAAAATCGGTTAACATTGAAAGCAGTCGGAAACGAAGACAACCGTTCTCTAAATGCCTTGATTTGGAAGATGCTACCCACATTATGTTCCATTATAAGAAATATCTGGGACAGTGCAGGTTTACCTTAGCATGAGAGAGAGAGAGAGAGAGAGAGAGAGAGAGAGAGAGAGAGAGAGAGAGAGAGAGAGAGTGTGTTACGTATCGGCTCGTTCAAAGTAACACAAAGAAAGAGTGACAACAAGCTTTGTAAATTTCAAACAAAAATAATTTATTTCCCTAGAAAACACGGTGAAAAGGGTAAATAGGTGAAACAAGACTTACGATTTACGAAGAAGATTCCAAAAATTTGTTCTAAAGTTGTGAAAACACATAAGTCCTGTGAATAAACAGTTCTAATTTGATATAGTCTGAATTTCAGTTCCGTTCCAAGATGGCGGATGATGACGTCAGACGAAGGCTAACACAAAGTGTCCAGAATTTTCACTGTGAATCACAATTGGTATTGTTCTGCTCCAATTTAGAAATAATTTCAGCAAATGTCTTTGTCCAAAGCCAGTAGTGTTGTTCTCCAGGGAAACAAATTATTATTTAGAAAGTAGATGAAGTACAGCTACCACCACTAACAATATACATATTGTTCCTCGTACAAACGAACAATTCTTTCCAGCACAGGAATACCTTTTCCTTAAGGTATTAGAAACTCTACAAGATGTTATGATGTGACTCTCAACTATGACTGACTACAACTATCACTATGACTGACCTTTCTTACAGATAACTAAGCATATAAAAGAAACTAATACGTCGTTTCATGTACACACGCATGAGAGACACGTGTGATTTAGCAATCCATCTGGACATTACGAAAGCCTGAACAAGTATCAGCCAATCATTTACATAGCTACCGCTGAATGTTTACTTGCCACGAATTTACTATCATACAAAGCTCGTGCTTACATGAGTCACATTTACGTTTTAAATAAATACGATGTTTCTAACAAACTATTAGACGCATGCAAACATAATCATCATAATAATAATAATTACATTTAATGATGTAAAAATGAAATAAAAATGAAACAAAGAATTAGAAGAATTTAAATTTTAACACATATGTAATTTGACTACAGGGTCGTAACGAGAGAGAGAGAGAGAGAGAGAGAGAGAGAGAGAGAGAGAGAGAGAGAGATTAATTTAACTTTTGAGATCAAATGAATTAAAGAACACGGTGAGATAATGAAAAAGAGAAATTCATTAATCAAATAAACATTAGCTAAAACACAAAGAATCTGATAAATGACAACCGCATTAAATAATTCCCATTATTTTTTAGAATCCATTAAAAGAGCACAACCAGCGACCTTAAGAAGAGGAACAATTTGTAAAGGTCAACCTATCTAATGCATATATAGAAGGCAATCTGCATCGTCGGAGAGATTGGGTAAAACAATAACGTCGGTAGATTGTGTGTTCGTTTCAGATTAATTTCTTTGGTTAATGTTCATTCGCCTCACTAAATAGCTGTAAACTATATGGACATATATATGGCAAAGTGCTTACAAAACGTGTAGAAAAGTGTGTAAATATTTTCTGTATAAAAACAATTCACTACTGGCAGAAACAAATGTTTTTCTTGACAGTTGTCTGGCACACATGTCTACGACGTCTGCTTAGGTTTCAGAATCATTGACAAGTGTCTCAACTTCTAACTTGCCAAGCACACATAACGAATATCTGGGTAGTAGTACGATATTTTTAAAGACAAATAGAAAAGCAACATTTCAGACATAGCAGTGAAATCTGTTTTTTTCTTGGGTCCAGCAGGCGCAGTAAATAAAAAAAAAACTAAACGATCATGCTGAAAAATAAACGAAAATTCCTGATTCCCAATATCCATGCAACATCTAATGTACTTGGCACACAAGTATCACAAATACTAACCATTCATTACGTACATATCATTCCGCATAGACTAACATTTCTAATACAAAATAAAATGAAAACTGCTGCTTATTTGTAAGATGAATGCAAACCAGAATACGATATTAAGTCGGCAGAAAATAGATAAACATTATCGATAGACAACATGCATATTTTTCAAACTTCTACCCGACCTTGTAGGCTCACAAGCAATAAATTACGTTAACATTTCAACTAATGAAGGAAAGAAATAATTATTATTTTCTACACCACAAGCGTAATCTTTCTAAATCTAAAGACATAAAGCTCCTTTTATGCCCATCAACATGGGTTCAAAGCACAACTTTAGGCTGGTGATTTCTAAAGACTGATAAATTATTTATTAAATTTTAGGTCGTAAACACTTGATAAGTTGAAGAATGTAAGCAGGTGCTTGTTCTTCACTAATAGCGCTAGCAATCATATGTTAAACAGACCCACCTCGCCATAAATAGGTGTAAGGAAATTGCATATCATTTTAAAACAGAAACAGTTTTAGTGAGCATGTAGACATAAAACCAAGCATGGCTATCAACAAAGAATCACAGCATAATCATTTGCTAAAATTAAAGAATGGATTCCAGATTTAAGATGTAGGCAGTTAGAAAAACTTTTTCGTTTACAGTTTTTCAAAGTTCCAGTTGACAGAAAAGTAGCACAAATATGAGCGAGAGACAAGTTTTCTATAATGGGGAGGATTATTTTGTGCAAAACAAACTTAAATATTTCTGATAACCAAACATTAACATTTGAAGAGATCATTTAATGAACAGAAACGGAGAATAATGGGGCATAAGACTGTATCATAACCAGGTACTATTTGTTGTATGGATGGCAACAGGTGCAAGTGAACTAATTCACTGGGACAAATCTGAGTGTTCCAGTAACATCGATAACTAAGATTCACCTTTACTTTCAAGATATAAAACGTCAGCATCTGAGATTGCAATGCTACTATATGACGCTATTGTATATAATTTAAACAACAATGATATAAATATGAAACAATTTAGCCTAATCTATACTAATTTTACAATTCCTCCAATACTAACAAATTTTCATATTATCGTAAATGTGAAACCAATCTTTAAAATAGATTCCTGTAGATGCCGTACGAGATAAAATGGGTTGACATATTCTACATTGCTGCCTTTGGAATGACATTGATTGCTATATAGCACAGAACTTCTTAAGAAATGAAATCTAGTGTCAAAGAGTGCAATACCACTTACGGAATGAAATGTGTGGTCATACTGCATAATACTGCTCGAGCTAACAATGTCCTTTATCCTACTTCTATATCATGCATACCCTCTATGAATGACATTAGCAGTCTAGAACAGAAGCATTAAGTAGAACTTGGTAGCATTATGATAAGGACAGATTTCCGATGATTGCATGAAGCATCTGAATGCATTGATCAGCTGATTTTTCTGCATAAAGTAATAACCCAGAAGACTCAGTACGGTGTTTTTGTGGTTCATGCCCTGCTCAGTCCTAATAAAGAGAATCATACTGTTCAATGCAGCCTTTTTACGTCTCTCTTTCCTTTGTCTGCTGAAAATCAGGTACTGAAAGAAATAAAAAAGGCACATAAGGGAATCAGCTACGGCACAATCAAACCAGGAACCATAATCTTTGTCTCTCAATTCCGGGGGTGCTCCAACTGACCTGAACATTTCTAATGGCAGATATATTACGCTGAAGGACTCTTGAGTCTGCAGCAGCTGCTCGGTATTGTATTTCTTCGTGAGGTGCTTTTCTTCCCAAGAGTTCTCGTTACATTTTAGCACAGTCGAGCGGCATCTATAATCCAGGATAGCTGAGTACATATACCTCATACAATAGTAATTAATATGTTGAAGACAAGACTGTTAAATCATGATTCCCAAGCTGAATTCCTAATCCGGATAGTTTGAGATTTACTGAAGTATCATCGATGTTGATACCGACAGAAACGCAACCTAACGCCAAAGTCACAAGATATCCTGCTTGCTCTTAGGATTAGAATCGTGTGTTCTCTATGCAAATTGTGGCAATATGAAATCCTAGTTGCGACCGCATAACCTTCATTGCGTTCTTTAGATGACATTGTATCATGTAAGGGAAACTCTTACAGGCGTACATGTTTGTTTCTAGATAGCTAACTTGAGAGACTCTTATTTTTTGGCAGAAGTGGTGGTCTTTCAAGACATGATCTATTGTATTCCTAAAGTAGATTTCTGAATCGTCTCCTTTGGACAACTAAATGCATTAAGTTATTATAAATAACATTATATAAGCTTATGTACCGGAAGAGGAATTTTAGTTGAAAAAGCTGGTTGCACCATATTTGTGGGTAATTACATAGCCATGTGCATCTGTCTGCACAAAGTTTCTTTCATTTTAACAAACATAAACCAAATGTGATGTATATTTATAGCATTGCATCTGTTATCCTTCATATTTACCTTCATTATGTAATATAGGTCACTATATGCGTGTGGAAATTGTTTTAAACAAACTTTTTTTAATCTGTTTATTTGGTGCATCTGATGTATTTGCTTCTTCCGGTTTATATATCCTTGTGTCAGACATTGCATAATAAGACACTGCCTCGCTTTTGCGTTGATTTTGCTCTGTAGCCTACTGTCATATATTAAAGAAACTGTTTGGGGTTTTTTTAAAAAAATTTTCCTGCAATAAACTAATCAACATAAAATTGTTGTTTGGATTGTGGTTTAGGAATTAAAAATCCCGTTACAGTCTGTTTGTACTCTACTGGACGAAGTCTGTATTTAGCCAAATTCATCACTGTACATTTGACATGGTGAAGTAGACCAGGAATCAGAGACAGGTATATAGGTTATTACAGCTGGTGAAATTCTTTTAGTGAAGAACAAATATTTTAAAATAAATGTGTATATTTTTCAAACCCTTGTTCAAAATATGACTGAAGTGAAATTGTATACCTTAATTTTATACTTGTGGTGATATGCAGTGTTTTAGTGTATTGCATGTGGAGGTGAAGGAGTATAGAATACGATGAAAACCAACCTATATAATTGTATTACAATGTAATGAAACTCCCAATAAAAATGAAACAGAGAAAATTCATAAAAGTGGAATAATTTCATTTATCATAGTACTTAGAACTTCGCACAAAATCCAAACGTCAACTGTAATAAAGGCAAACCAATGTTTGAACAGTGCTAATGTCAGTCTCTTAAAATCACAGCCATCTAAGTATGTATGACATCTAGAGCCTACCAGTTTGTGGTGATATATCTGATGCATCAATATTAAGTGAATGCTATTCGTTGATAATCAGATGCCATGGCTGCTATTTTCGCTTGAAGATAGTATGGACAGTACTGCTGGCAAGATAATTACTTAAATTAGGTTCCCGTTTAGTTTCTACATTAATAAAGCTCAGATGTGATTTGGTTATAATACCAGATCATTAAGAAAGGATATTATACATGTTTTATTCTAAAGTACATGCGACAGGTTTCTTCCAATTTAATTGGAAAACGTTTGCATTGTGAAGGTTGAGGAAATGTTTCAGCTTGAGTTTTATATGGATATTATAAGACAAACAAAACTAATGGGTATTTGCTGTTGTTTAAATGCAAAAATATTCTTCATTGTTGAAAACCACGCAATAGCTATTAATTTCTACTATTTCATAATCAAAACATTACAATATTTGCATTTAATCATATCCAAATGTAGTTAAAGAAACATGCAAGATTGTCTCATTAATATGTAGGAATTATATGAATTATTGAAATTGTGTGAGACCTGTTATAATGCAAGCATATATTCAAAGTTTTACCAAACGTAGATCAAACATTATGTTTCTGGAGTGATAATTAGATACAAAAGGACCTCAGTAATGTTTTCCAAAGTGCCTAATAAAAGTGAAGATAAAAACTTGAAACCCTGGGATATGATTATGAGATTTTCTATGCAAATAACTTGGGAAGGCCATCTTGTCATAAATAAAACTCTACAGTCACCTATTCAACACACACACACACACACACACACACACACACATGTAAATGCCCGATAGAACACGTTTTGACCATATAATAAGGGTCACATATTCAATGCATAATGTGTGATCGTATAAAGAGGGTGGTCACATATTGACATTCTCATTAAAACATGTGTAACAAGCTTATTAATAACACATTAACATAGCTCTGGTGTCACGTTATGGAGGATCCTAGACAGCCAGTGCTTTAATGCTATAATGTTACATTCGCATAACAGTCAACACTACATGTTTCATTTGAACATCTTAAACCAAAATCAAAAACATCCTGTACAGTACAATTTTATATATTGTTTTAAATCTGATGTTTTTTCTTAAATGCATGTTTCTCACTGGGTAACAAAACAAAGACAAATTCACTGTTTAACCTATCAAAGTATATGACATGGTTCTATTGGACCAACCGAAATATGTTGGCGATTGACCTCTATTAGGACAGTCGGGTAAGCTGTAATAAAATTTAGTCAGAATAAAGTGATACAAAGAGTTCATGACTTGGAAACCGTGTACAATCAGACCTAAAGGGAATAGGAGAGGAGCAAATGTATGGAAAGAAAATATGTCCCCAGCCTAAACATGGTGTCATAGGTTGCCCTTCAGGTCAACTACCAACATTAATGTTAAAAAAAGTCAAAGATTATGATGTATAAGGAACTAACTGCAGATATTACGTAATTCGAAGAGAGTGTCAGGCATATGTTGTTTGTATTCACAGCATGCACAATGCCAAGAATGTTGGCATACCTCTATGCACCTTTAATGTATTGTGGATAAAGTTTCATTGGATATTGCGCTTCTTGAAGCTGTACATCATCTAAGCACAAAGTTAATCAAAATTGCTGCTCCAGTGTGCTTGATGCTTGACAAATCTACCAAACCATTGCAAAGTATATTATCATTAGCAGTTATTAAAATCCCGAAAACGATTTTGGCAGATTAGACAATGCGTGCAATGGACATTTTACCTCTAAAATCCAGGAAGTGAACATGACCAAACAGAGCTAGCATATTGTTTTGAAGATAGACAAAATTATATACACTATAACCCTAATTACAACCATCAATCACATCCCAAAGTAAAAGGAATTAAAAGTTCTCAGATATACACGACTTTTTTAAATAGCCAGTACAACTAGTGACCAAAGTCCAGGAAATTCTTTTTTCTTTTAATTCGAACTATGCAGAACACAAAACGGTAGAAAAAAATCAGCAGTTTATTTTATTTGTATACAAGACTCGGTTGACTCACCCTATGCAAGAATAAGGTTAGAAAGTTTTATAATGTATTTATACAAAAATACCGTGTATTGTCATATATCAGAATACGGTTAAAGGCCTCATAATATGTATGTGTATGACATCGGTTTCTCTGAACAAGATTAGAAAGTGTAATTTTATGTGTGCAAGGCACTGGTGGTTTGCTTTATACGAGAATAAGCCTAGAAAGTATCATCTTATATTGTGCAAAATTATGCTGTCTTCCTATATTCAAGAGAAAGGTTAGAAAGTTTAATCTTGTATGTGTGTAGGACTAGGTTGTCTTACCCTATACCAGAATAGGATTAGAAAGTTTCACCTCGTACATGTATAAAACTATGGTTCTCTTCTGCAATATAATTGGATTTTAAAATCTCATCTTTTACAAGTATAAGAGCATTGTATCTGACCTTATGTCTACTTAAGGTGTGGATATCTTACCCTATACGAAATTATAATGTATCGTCTCATACATTAATGAGAAAATGGTGTCTGACCTTATGTCCAAAAATGGTAATGATATCAAGACCTACTCCAACATAAGATTGTATAATGTCTACAACTATATCTTTGCAAGGTAATGATGGACGGTCTTATATATGTATACGATAAGGGTTTCTTACTTTATCCTTCTCACCGTGTTTAGTTTAAAGGAATATAAAATATAGTTAACATATCTGCAGGGCTGTGGTATTGTAGGAACAGAATTCCCTTACATTTTTGGTTTCGCTGTTGTCCCAAAGCATCGGAGTAACATGCATCCCCTCATTTCATTATTGCTACCCCTCACATCTTTATTTAGTTCTACATCAATGGCTATTCATATCATAATCTATACTATCATGAATTGCAAATATAGCTTGACAGATAAATGAGAGGAGTAATGATGTATGAAAAATGTACAAGCATTATCAAACACACATTCCACCAACAGTATATTACATTGTAAGTCGGTTGTACTTTTAATAGGGAAACGACTTTTTAAATGCAGTGCTAAATTAAATAATGTAAGATAAAGTATGGATTTTGTGCCACATGAAACATGTGGTTATTTGAAAGTGAAAAATCTCAAATTCTGAACAAAAGATAATAAGTACAGAATTAAGTTAATACTCTGTTAGAAGCACGACACCAAACTGATCATGTAACCTTTTGTGATCTGGTTTTGTATACGTAGATGTACTGGTTAGACTAAATATAGAAGTATACAATATTTTTAAAATTAACATCAGTATAAAAATTACATTTTACATCCCCAACCTTTAATAACTACAACCGTCTTCTTCTACTTCTGCAAGTCAAGAATTATGAATCACATGTTGTGATCAAATCTAAAACGGATGTTTTCTATAGGAAGGAATGAAGGTTTGTGGGGGCTGATGCGCGCAGGCAAGGTGACTGGTCATGTAACCTGCTACACATGAATGATTATATCAGTGGCTATGTTCCATCCTTTTCGAGGGAATGTGTGCATTGTCTCAAGAATATGGGAGTTGGTGAGTACAATGAGTCACCGCTATAGTCAACGTGAGTTGTCTAAGAGCAACTAAATGCGATTACAATAACTGCGCAAAATGTTTTCTCTGAATCCTGTCCTATCTTCAAAAATTTTAAAACAGCAGTATGATTAGTTACCGAACTGGACTGATCAGGACCAGGTCAAATTGTGCTGCTGTACAGACATACTTGCTGAATTTTGTAATGTATTTTTATGGTTAATTCCTTTTAGTAAACAAACCAACCGAACAATTAGATTAAACAATAATATTGAACTCATATCATACATTACATTTTTATACAAAAAATAAATTTATGAATCAAAGGATCAATATATATGATTACAATCGTATTTTTAAGATAACGAAATCGTTGTCAAAAAACAGAAAAATATTGAACAAATAGTTCAACAGAACCAATTTCATTCATTGTTTAACTTGGTAAAAAGTTAAAATTATTCCATAGAAACGAAAAATATCCTAAATGTAGCTTTGTCTTACCACTTAAAGAGATAATATGGGTTACCATATTGCACAATACTGCTCCAACTGAAAATGCCACCTGTGCCCGTTCCTGAATCTGGGAGTGGCAACACAACTATTGAACAGAAGTCATAAGTAGACCTTTCCAGTATTGTGATTACGATGGACTTTCAAACAAGATTTATTGATCACAATCCAGATTACATTAATGATAATTTCACCTGGAAACAGTTCAGATTTTTCGATAAATTTAAGCAAAAAATTTAAAATACCTTCTTAACACCTTATGAGATAAAAGTTGCTATCATATTGCAAAACGCTGCTCTAGCTTACAACGTCGTTTTAACTCCTTTCATAATGTGTCTGTCTTCTGTGTTTGGGAAGAACCGTTTAAACAGCATTCCCAAATAGAACATTGCAGTACTTTGATAACGACGGGTTTCAAGGATTGGATGAAGCATCTGAACTCACTGCTCAGCTGATTTTCCTGCATAAAAGAATAACCCAGAAGATTTCATGCTGTGCCTGTGTGTGAGACGTCTGGTCCAGTTGTTCACAGCAACCCGTTTGTGTCTCACTTTTCCTTGTCTGCTGAAATTCAGGTACTGAAAGAAATAAATACATATACGAGAATCAACCACGCCCCAGTCAAACCAGGAATCGACATGTTTGTTTTTCAACTCCAAAGGTAATCCAATTGGCTTGAACATCTCCATCCTCAGTGGTGTGGGGGTGATTGAAATCTCTGACTGCAGATAAATCACGCTGAAAGACGTCTGATTCTGAAGCAGTTCCTCAGTATTGTGTCTTCCAGCCCGGGATATTCGGTTACACTTCAATACACCCATGTGTTTTTCATACCAACCGAAGCCGAGAACATAAACATCATTTGCTAATTACTAATATTTTGAAGACAAGCTTCTGTTAAACCATGATTCCCAAGCTCCTTCCTCAATCCACACAATTTGAGTTGTGCAGTGTCAGGTGACAATGATCGTACTTTAGTAACAAAGAAAAGAGTGAAGCCAACAAGCTTAGTATATTTAAACATAATAATTTATTTCCCAGGAAAACACGGTAAAAATATGAAAAAGGACTTACAGTTTGTGAATATGATCCAAAAATCAATCCTGGAATTTAAAAATATAAGTCCTATCACTAAAAATTTTTAATTTAATCCAAGTTCGAATCCCGATAAAGTTCCCATATGGAAGGCGATGACGTCAGATGAGGTCGTTGTACTAATGTTAACAGTTCCTCGTTGAATCACAACGTATGATATTCCAATTTAGAATTCCAGAATAAATTTTCAATAAATGTCTTTGTCCAAGAATGTTGATGAAGAAAAGCACATGTATGTTTTCTAGGGCGAATAAATTATTTTAAATAAAAAAATCAACTCAAACGGCGACAACACAAAACAACTCTGAACCCCAAAGTTATTTTTTACGACTGACTAAATCCACTAGAAAATGTCTGTTTTACCCAACGATTTTAGATGACATGATGGCTCACGTAAAGGGGCTACGTGATCACTTATTTGAACAGCGCAACAAAAACAAATTGCTATTTTACACGTAGGCCAGAATAGCCCTATCTAAAAATCAGATTCTCACGCTGGAAATGAATACTAAAAAGGCTGTTTACACATAGCTAACACGTGGGCCTAACATGACCTTGATAATGACCAATCATTTTCACTTAATGTTTACAAAGTTCTGAACCAAGGTGAGCTAAAAATAGTGATAAAGCAACACTTTTGCATTCAAAGACCGTAAATTTTTTCTGCAGATTGTAGCTATATGGAATCCTAGCTGTGACCACAGAACCATCATTGCATGTTTTAGATGATATTGCATGACGTACGGCAATACTTAGATGCATACACGATTCTGTCTAGATAATCAAACAACGTTGAATAGCGTCGTAGAATGTATTTAAGTATGCAATGCCTACACTCACTTGCTGCGTGAATATTCATTTGGTGATTAATGGTTTATTTGCGTGTGCTGCAAGTAAGCAAATGGTCAAATCTAGTGATCTGATTTGCAATATACTGCCCCAAGTTACAGGATTTTATCCCAATCAAAAACGTACAGTCAACAGAGAAAAGATATCTGAGTATTTAAATTAAGTCAACTCTTACTGCCACGAATATCTTTCTGTCATAAATATTATTATTGACAATGAAGTAGTCGGGACAAAACCCTGTTATTGCCCACTCATATAATTTTCTGATGCAGAGTATAAGACGCCACAGAAGATTTTCGTTACTCAGTAGTTCAGGTTGTTTTCTTTCTCTCATTCACAACATACAAACTTTGCAATGGTAACTTGAAAATGCATCACTTACAATAGGTTAAATATACCTTTTCTTTATCATTGTCAGTAGTATGTAGACTTTGATCGTGGTGTCTTCAAAAGACCTCGTAAGGTCTCTCTCAGCTATTGAGAACGATAACCGCCATTCTCGATGGCATTCAGAGCTGTGTCGATGTCAAACATACAGCCTAGCATTCTCTATATGTACAGACGAAGGCCATCCATACAATCTTTGCAGCTGGAATCATTCGAATCCCTCTTGAGGCCAGTCTGAGCATCTGAAAGCAAGCACTCTGTCATTGGGAAACTCATTGAGATCTGAATGACCATGCAATACTGGGCCGGATACAGTGCCTAAGTTATGATGCATTGTGTTAGGAATTACACCTATTATCGATGCTCACGTCGTACATTCGAGTAGGAGTGAAGTCTGTAGAAATGGCAATAACTTGTAATTTTACATAAACAGAATGAGTAAAGTTATCCTTTACCATAAGTACATTGTGCTGTTCTGGCTGACAATTACCTTACACATATCAATCTGATATAAATGGTCTATATTTCACTGAAGTTCTGATCCAGTGGAACCCTCGCCTCTGCTGCCAAATATATACAGTCTCGTGTTTTCCCCAGAAAGCCTTGCTCATCTTATTGAGCATTTCAGCCTCAGTGGCAGCCCTGACCTTTCTATCTCGGTCTTCCCCTAAGTAGCTTACATTATCTAGAATGCTGAAACATTTCTCTGACACAGAACAGACCTGATGAGTCACGTCAGCTGAAAGTTCTAGACAAAAGCAATAAACATCACAAGACCCTTGTAAAACTGCTGATTTTGTTAACAAATTTAAAAAAAATAAATTAAAAGCATGATATATTCCTTTCTGATTCTAAGATACTACAAGGGGTGTACCATGATCGCTGAATATATCTTATATATATATATATATATATGGTATATATATATATATATATATATATATATATATATAGTATATATATATGGTATATATAAGTATGCAAGTATATATGCTATATATATGTATATATATATGGATCAAACAGGTCTAGAGTCTAGTTATTAGAGACCACAGCGAATGAAAATATAAGAATGACATTAACTGAAAAGCACCTGTAAATTCATTCTCAGTTATACAATTATCTCTTTGCAAAACCTCAATAAAATCTTGCAGAGAAAGCGATTGTGATATAGAAAGGTTTACAGGTCATGCATGCGCATTTAATCATCGTAAATTAAATATAACGTGTTTTAATATTTAATACTTAATACTAATGGTGTTTAAACAATACTAATTATTGAATGCTCTGTCGTCAAGAAACTTCCAGATGAAAATTATAGATCGCAAGGGACTTTTATAATGGTGACCAGGGAATAAGTTAGAAGCTCTGCAATTTAACAAAAACAAGAAACAAAAAACAAGAGTAACATGAACTGAACTTCATACATCAGTCTCGACTATAATAGTCCTCTATGTAAATTACGGAACATTTTGATAAGAAACATATTTGCAATGATATGACAAGCAGATAGACGAGCAGACAAAGAGACAAACCAATAGACGTGTAGCTGGACTACATAGGATACAGCTGATTGTGTAATATATCTAGGAAGACATGCAAGAAACGTGTCTTACTGAGTTATTATTACTGACCATCATGTATACTTAACAAGACAAATAATGGATGTGTCCTACTCAGTCAATATTACTTAATGTCAACTATAATTAACACATGTAATACATGTGTCTTACCTAGATATTAGTGCGCATTATGAAGCATACTTTAATACACAAGAAAAGATACCATACACTTGTCGTACCGATTTATCTTGCTTATTATCAAATAACCTTAAGACGAGACGACATATTATACATGTGTCTGGACGGGTTGTTATCATGTATAGTTAAGTAGGCATGACAGTCAACTGACCTACAGGGTTATTAATACTTATTATCAACTATATTCAAGAAGATATATAATACATGTGTATCTAACCGAGTTATTATTGATTATGAAGTATACTGAACAAGACATACGTGTGTATTACCAAGCTATTGTTTCTTGTTATGAAGTGTACTACAGACATGGAACTCATGTGCCTTACCGGTTATTAGTGATTATTACCAAGTATATTTATGGAAATACACAATACGTGTCTTTCCAAATTATTATAACTTATTATCATCTATCCTGAAGAAGATATAAAATATATGTGTCATACCAAGCTAGTATTACTTATTATCAAATGTCACTTGAGAAGAGTTTAAATTGCTTGAACCAGTCGATCCATCATTCATAACTATCAGCTACTGGACAGTACACTGTTTCCTGTCATTTGACTCAACGCGTGTACAGAAAACGAACATTTCTCAATCATTTTGTCCGTTCATGCAGTGTTACGACTCTATGGTCATAAACTAAGTAACAGAAAGAAGCTAAACCAACCAGTTTTTAAAACTCAATAAATAATTGAATTTATCAAATTTTCTAAATGTAACGTTTATAGAAACTTTTACTCTTATGAATTAAATCCAAAATAATCATCAAAACGTTCTAAACAATTCCAAATGAATCTAACTGTTTTAATTATTTCCAGATCCTTGATTGTACTGGTCTTCCAACATTTAAAATATCTCAAAATGGAATTGTCCAGAACTACATTTGAATAATTTAACAGTAGTTCCAGAATACCATTTTAGTCTAATGAGCACTTTATAATTCCAGTGAATAATCCGAACAAATGTTTTCCTCTCAAATAATAACTAAATAAGCGCAAACTAGTAAACAGGTTTTATAATTAGAAACTCGGCCACATCTATTTATACATCCTACTCAATCTTCATGCACTAGTAATATTTAAAATAGAATATATACCAGTGCACAAAATTTAGCTATAGATAATCATTGCAACGTAGTCATGAACAAACATTACAAAATATTGATATAGATAACAACAGTCCTGGAACACTAAATTTTAGTTTGAGTTAAATAAAGAGAGTAGAAAATCGGATAAACGTTAGTTCTGAAACTTAAACACTAATATAAAAAGCAATTTCCCAATGCACCAGACGTTCGCCTTTGCAACTACTTTTACATCACTGCTTTGACCTTGGCCTACCTGCATACATATTTATTCGTATCTTTTGATGCTTTTCTTCTCATTCAGTGCAATAAAATAACCAATGCTTTGTGCTATGATTGCAATGCTTTCTATATCTCCTACTGCACTGGATCGAATAGGTCAGGTGAAAATTTGACCAAATTTCAAGGTATCGTGCACGTCTATTTAAAAGTGGTTCGCAACGTTTAGTCGAAACGTGCTATGTGCTCGTTTTTAGATGGAGATCAAATGGATATTGTTCCCCAAAACACATGTTATCCACTGACTTTAGCGACAAGCCGCCGTCGAAAATCTGTTAACCGCTTTCAAAACAACTTGTTTACTATCTAACTACGGTAATCAGCCCACAATACTGGTTGCGCGCAAGTACAGGTTTTCTCCTATTTAACTGCCATAAACCTGTAGCTGAATTTTTATTTCAAACACAATACATGTAGGAATTAAAAACGGAGTGAAAAAATGCTTTCAGTGGAATGTCCTAATGTTTAAACCATTGACATAATTGTTATTAAGTGGTATATTATCCATAAATAAGGTGAAAGGTCATTGATATGATACAAATACTGGTAGGAGTTGTTCAAAGTCTTCGAAATCATGTCTTGCTATTTGTCCATTGGCGTGTAATTTCCAAAATATCCGAAGCTTTAAAAAATCAACATTACATCAACAGTACAAAACTTATATATCTGTGAAATGCAGCAAATATGATTTATGCAAATCAGCTAATACTATCTTTGTTAGTTACTCTAATAGGTTTCTTGACAAATAGTGATTTAAAATGGGGTCTTTGTAAAATTAATCTTTTTTTATGAAATACAATAACTTTATAAAATGTACGGGTTTTATTTCATGTCCCAAAATTGCAGGTTGTGCTTAACTACACATAAACATATGAATGTTATATCGTTTTTGAGGAAAGTAAACGTCTTTCCAATGGAAACATTATCCAGCTGATCTGATGCTGTGACACACACCAAGGCTTTGTTGCGCCTAATGTACTCAAGAAATAAATAATCTAAGTGATGGATCCTTATGTAAATCTGTATTATTTGTATTTTTCATAATAATAGTTTTTGTAAGTGTCACGTTAGTCTTACTGTATGGTAAATTCCTTCATTTATGCGTCCCAAGGTTTACTGTTACTGTTGGTGCAAGAAAACATCACGTGATTGCTATATAGCACATAACTGTTTAAGAAATGAAATTTATTGTCATAGAGTGCAATACAACTTATGGAATGAAATGTGTGGTCTTAGTGCATAATACTGCTCTTGCTAACAATGTCCATTGTTCCACTTCTACATCATGTATACCCTCAGTGAGTTACATCAGCCCTCTTGAACATAATCCTTAAGTAGACCTTGGCAGGATTATGATATGGTCGGATTTTCAAGGATTGCATGAAGCATCTGAATGCATTTGTCAGTTGATTTTCCTGCATAAAGGAATAACCCAGAGGATTCAGAGCAGTGTCTCTATGGTTTATGCCCCGCTCAGTCCTAATCACGAGAATCATATTGTTCAGTGTAACCTGTTTATCTCTCTCTTTCCTTTGTCGCTGAAAACCAGGTAGACGTAAAGGCACAAAAGAGAATTAACCACGGCCAAGTCAAACCAGGAATCATAATCTTTGTCTCTCAACTCCGGGGGTGCTACAATTGACCTGAACATCTCCATCCTCAGTTACTTTTGGCGTGACTGACATCTCTAATTGCATATAGATTACGCTGAAAGACACCTGGGTCTACAGGAGCTCCTCGATATTGTACTTCTTCGTGAGGTGCTTGTCTACAAGTGATTTCTTATTACATTTCTGTACAGTAGAATGACATCTATCATCCAGAGTAGCTGAGTGCATAAAATCATACAATAGTCACTAATATGTTGAAGAAAAGCCTCTGTTAAATCGTAATTCCCAAGATGAGTTCCTAATCCGCATAGTTTGAGTCTTACTGAAGTAGCATCACTGTTGATACCAAGATAGAGGCAACCTGACTCAAAAGTCACAGAACAGCCTACTTGCTCTTGGGACAAGAAACTTGCATACTCCCTGCAAACTGTGGCAATATGAAACCCTAGTTTCGACCACATACCCATCATTGCGTACTTAGAGGAGATTGCGTCATTTAAGGCAAATGTTTGCAGGCATACATAGTTGTTTCTAGATAATCAACCAACGCTGGATAGTGCTGTGGCATGTGAACAAGTATGGAATACCTATACAAGCATGCTCTATTGATACCAGTTTGTTAATTAAGGTCCTCCTCAACAAACCTCGATAAAAGGAAATCGTCCAATCTACAATTTCCTTGTAAGTTCACTATTCCCCAAATTACAGCATTGTATGCCAAGTAAAACCGGACAATCAGTGGAGAGAAGATATCTGAGAATTTCGACTAAATCAGCCCGTGTTGCTTCAGCTATCGTCCTGTCATAAATATTATTGGTGACAATAAAGAAATGATGACAAAACCCTGTCTTTGCCCACTCATATAGTTGCCTGATGCTGAGGACGAGACAGTACGGAATATTTTCATTACTCCATAGTCCAAGGGGCATTCTTTCGTTCATCCACAGCATACTAACTTTGCAATGATAGCTTGAAAATGCAGCTCAATGTATGTTTGTTTTATAATTTTCATTACTACGTAGACTTTCATTGTAGGTTCTTCAACAGACCTCGTAAGATCTCTCTCAACTATTGAAAATGATAACCTCCATTCTAGATGGCTTTCATGGCTGTGTGGATGTGTGGCAAAACAACCATATTTCATGGCATTTGCTATTTGTATCGGTGTAAGCCATCCAAAGCATCTGTGACTCTGGAACCATTCGTATTCCTCTCGAAGCCATTGTGAGCATCTTAAAGTTAGCACATTGGCAGATGAATTGTCATTAAGACTGCTCAGAATATGCATTGCTGTACCAATTTGATGACGCCCAGTTACATCGTCAGGAGAAACGTCTATTCTATCTGCAGGAATATGTATACCTGGGTCTGATACAGGACCAAATTTATAAATAATTGTGTTAGGCAATACATGGCAGTTTAATGAATAAATAGTGACATTTTCGTCAGCACAATCCTGGTGATATACTGGAAGTCCAGTGTTGTCTGGTGATATTGCTATATGTTGCAATTTTACGTAGCCAGGATGAGTGATGTTATCAGTTACTATAAGTACATTCAACGTTTCTGGCTGACACTCTGTTGTTGGATCAGTGACAACCTCAAACACATCAAGCTGATGCAGAATGTCTTGATCTGAATGTAGTCTTGCTACAGTAGAACCCTCACCTCTGCTGCCAAAAATGTAAATTCTAACCCCAGATTTCTCAAAAACCATGGTGTTGGGGGTGGTGTTGTGGTTGGTTGGTCGGTGGTTGATGATAGTGTTGATTGTGCCTTCTTACAAGGTGTCCGCTTTATTGGGTTATCGTTATCTAGAGGGTGATCGCCCTCTGTGTTATTGCCCGGATCGAGTAAATATTAATATGAAGTGTGAAACTTATAGGTGGAATAAATAGAGATCTGAGCAGATATATAAACAGATTGACACGAGCCCCCATACATGAAAGAAAATTTAATCAATTACATAAACAACTGTGATAATACATTACATTAAGAATATACACTTCTTTTTTAAATAAATCATTCACCGAATTTCAAACACAAATATATTTATATAAATAGCCGATCTGTTTTAAATGATAGAATTGGTTCATCAAAGGATCGAGTGAACAATCGAAGTAATTGCCTTGTACAACTTCATAACCTGCTTATTTCCGATTCATTCCAACTTCTCTGTGGCTGTTCTTCTTGGCCCTTTTCGTTTTTCTTTATTTCTTCTCCAAACTCTCTATTATCTCGCTTCTTTTGGCCCGCGAACTTTGTGAGGGTAGGTGAATACGTAAGTAAGAAGGTACGTAGATACTTGGATAAGTAGGTACGTGGATACGTCAGTGGAGCTATTTCCCCGTTCAAAATAAACAGAGAAACAACCTAAATCTCCTGTCAGATATCCTACTGGTAATAGATCATTACTCCACTCTCGTTATGTCAGATATCGTCATATCGGAATAAAAACAGATACCAAAGGCTATCTGGTCAAGCCAAATATGGCAGACCATAAACAAACCTAGTTTAATAAGATTAATGTACTTCCTAACGGCTATTTCAACACCGACTGACATTAACATCACACGAGACATAACTGTTTCGTTCTCGTCTCAATTACACAAATGAATGAATAAAATTCATTACATGGCTTAACTACGTTATTTCCAGCGAATACACACGTTCAAGTCGTTAGCATACATGAAATCTCACTTCATGGCTTAACAACGTTAATTTCAGTCAATACGCACTGAAGTCTTTATCATACGTGAAATCTTCTAAGGTCGGTGACTTCACACGGATTCTCGTAACTCATATCAACTAAGGTAAGGCATGAAATCCTTAGAATACCTTATTCCTATAACAATCAAGACGACAAAATTCAAACAATTCATCAAACTTTTATAAAGAAGATCATTGTACGGATTCAGATAGATGAACTCAACACAGTTGCACTCATATCAAGAAAATTGATCTACGAATTTAAACAAATAAATTCATGCAAATATAAGCAAATAAATCTTAGCAAATCGTTATATCGGTATCAATGGATTACATGTGAATAACGCAAATACCTTGTGCTTTCAAGCTTTGCTCGCTTCTACAGCCAGAATTGTGTCCGTCGACTTTCAGACATCCGGTCTCTTGGATAATTGTTTTACGAGAGAATTTCTTCTAAATTCAAACTCGGAGTCTCCTATAATTTCTTTTGCAGAAAAACGTAGACTGACTAAATTTTTATGATGGGGCATATTAAAAGCAAGAAATTTCGTGTGGGAACCACGCCCCTTATTTATCGTAACCAATCCGGATTAAACATATCTACCTCCTTTTATAACTAGGCGCCAAAAATGCGGTCCGCCTGACTTCTAGATTTCCAAATAACTGATTCTGGATAATTTCATCTCTGACATTTTCGATACAAAGATCGAAGTTAACCTTTTCCTTCCAGTCTGTCCGATTGTTAAATAAACGAAGGCTTAATTAAGAATCACTTCCTTTCACGACACAGACATTAAAAATCCTTGCAGTATAGTGATTTAACACGCACCAGTCCCCATAAATCTAATTAATCGTTCACCTGCCCAAATTAATGTGCTCTTTATAGATCGACAGAAATATGCACCTTTACACATGG
>JAECUM010052648.1:0-16219 GCA_016617855.1 Megalonaias nervosa
TTATAAATATATACCAAACAGAACAGAAAGTGCTATCCCTGGATTCTATAGAAGAATGCTTGAAAATTCTTTGTAATAAAAAAATCCTATAAACCTTGATTTCTTTTATAGGAATCTGGAACGACTGTGCATATATATGAGAATTAATTACTAGGTCGTCATGCGAGTGTGTCTGCTACACACGAGTTCATATAACACCAATTCAGTGCCATCATTTTTTGGTGATGCGTCCTTAGTCGTGACGGGATATGGGCTGGTGTGTGCAGGCAAGGAGATGGGTGCCGTTTACTCGCGGACCTAGGGTTCGAATCTCCGTAGAGTACGAATTAAAATTCTCTAACCTGTATGATAATATTATATGTATTAAATTATTAATTCTGCCTACTATTATCAAGCATTCTTCTATAGAATCCAGGGATAGCACTTTCTGTTCTGTTTGGTAGATATTTATAATTCTTTGTAATAAAAAATCCTATATACCTTGATTTCTTTCATAGGAATCTGGAACGACTGTGTATATATATGAGAATTAATTACTAAGTCGTCATGCGAGTGTGTCTGCTACACACGAGTTCATATAACACCAATTCAATGCCATCATTTTTTGGTGATGCGTCCTTAGTCGTGACGGGATATGGGCTGGTGTGTGCAGGCAAGGCGATGGGTGCCGTTTACTCGTGGACCTAGGGTTCGAATCTCCGTAGAGTACGAATTAAAATTCTCTAACCTGTATGATAATATTATTTGTATTAAATTATTAATTCTGCCTACTATTATCAAGCATTCTTCTATAGAATCCAGGGATAGCACTTTCTGTTCTGTTTGGTATATATTTATAATTCTTTGTAATAAAAAATCCTGTATACCTTGATTTCTTTCATAGGAATCTGGAACGACTGTGTATATATATGAGAATTAATTACTAGGTCGTCATGCAAGTGTGTCTGCTACACATGAGTTCATATAACACTGATTCGGTGCCATTATTTTTTGGTGATGTGTGCTTAGTCGTGACGGGATATGGGCTGGTGTGTGCAGGCAAGGCGATGGGTGCCGTTTACTCGCGGACCTAGGGTTCGAATCTCCGTAGAGTACGAAAGTACGAATTAAAATTCTCTAACCTGTATGATAATATTATTTGTATTAAATTATATACTTATATACTATATATATATATATATATATATATATATATATATATATATATATATATATATATATATATATATATATATATATATATATATATATATATATATATATATATATATATATATATATATTGGTACAGTTTCAGTTGGGATCGGAATGCAGCTGCTTATTGAGATATTACAAGACTTAAAGCAGGATTTCATTCGATAGTTACTGAATGCAATGTATATAAAGTAAAAGAAAATTAGCAAAATAGAACGTGAAGAAGATTTAATACATGCACTTTTAAGCGAGGTATATAAATAATATGAGAAAGAAACTATAAAGAAGTTACAGCAAAAAGAAAAAATAAATCTATAATTGTTATGACAAGGTACGCAATGTAGTAAAATATAGAAATTGAATATATAAACTTTCACTCTCGGTTGTGAAAAGGTTTCACATATGAATGGAAATCTGTACAACGCATTTACTAAAACAAAGTTTATCTTGACAATCCGACAGATAACAGGAGCTGTAATCAATCCATTTTGTTCAAGAAAAAGTAGTTTTTGGTTTGTCATTACGATGTAATATATGAACTCAAAAACAAAATCTTATATTACATTAACGCATGACCCAGGGCTGTTTTTATTTCCTGGTGGTTTCTACACAAATCAGATAAACATGAAGGCAGCGAAGGTAAGACTGCTCATAATGACAATGAGGAAAGTGTTGACATCAAGTGTGCAATATACACTTCTCAATTTCTCACCACTTCAGTCAATAGCTACACAGTTTGCAAACTGAAAATCATTTAAAGTGTTACAGCCGAATAGCAAATAGCCATAAAGACAAATTAAACTGATACGGTTGCTGTACTTTAAATATGTTTAGCATTTTCCCCATTACAAAACGTAAAAATTTATATAATGGCTACTATTCGTCCTAAATAGTGTTACGAATATGTAATTTAATTACTTGTGTGTTAATTTTAAATTCTTTTTTATTTTATTTTTGTATAATTACATTTCATTGTAATGATTATTTTCACGGGATCTGATATTTTTGAAAGAGATATTATGTTTATATAAAACATAGTATGACTCGCATAAGCACGATTTTTGCATGCCATGGTTTGTCGATTTAGTGAACACTACGCGAAAACGATTGGTTATTGCCAAGGTCATTTTCTAGCCCACGTGTAATTGCATTGTTTACTGCGCTACTTGATGATGAAATAGCCACGCGTTCCATCGTGCGCGCTTGAAATGACGTCTTGGTTCAGTTTAAAAATACTCAGATCCCCGTGAAATAGTTTGTCGTATGATATATCTTCAAGAAGAAGGATATATTTCTATTAGGTGCCGTAAAGAGTTGTATTTTTACATCTTTGGAACTCGAGATGTTTTATCATAGATGACAGCTTCTTCAGAATTTCTTCTATTTTTTAGAATATAATAATTTATTCCCTGGAGAACCATACAAGTGACAAAGACATTGGATGGAAATTTATTCTAGTTTGAAACATTACAAGTTGTGGTTCAACGTGAAACCTTGACATTCGTATAAAGACTTCACCCGACGTCATCATCCTCCATCTTGGAACGTCATCAAGATTCGAACCTGGATTCAGTTAAAACTATTTAGTGATAGGACTTGTATTTTTTTAGTACTAGGATAAATGTTTGGATTGTCTTCACAATCTGTAAGTCCTATTTTCTATTTTCACCTTTTCACCGTGTTTTCTAGGGAAATAAATTATTTTTGTTAAAACTTACAAAGCTTGTTGGTTTCACTCTTTTCTTTTGTTACTTTTGAACGAGCCTATACGTAACAATAGAGTCTCTGCATGTTAGAGATGCTTTAATGGTGACATTGTTTCAAACCATGCAAATGATCATTACAAGCAATTACTTTAAGGAACCAGAAATACTTTACATATCAGTATTAAGGATGAAGATATTTTATGTAAATAGCACCAACATAATCGGAGAGATATCTGTAAGTGGTACTAGTGACAATTTAGTTGTAATTTCTTATAGAAAAGAGAGAAAAAAAAATGTACCATTACATCAATAAATACGTAATGTGTTGAACTTGAATATTAACCGAAATTTAAAAAATTTTAATGAGCCATCAAAATGACATTATGCAGTTTTTTTTTTTTTTTTTTTTTTTTTTTTTTTTTTTTTACAACGACTGTTGATGTTCAGATATGTTCCTCTCTATCATTCTTCTCATCCTTATGCTACTTTAGAGAATTCGACAACCTAAGCTTGATGATTTTTACCAGCTTTCGGATCAGCACATAACATCTGAGCGAATGTTTAATTTATTTCATCGTAATGGGTGGTAGTGTTCATTTTGGTTACAATTCTCTTTAAAGTGTATACAGTTAAACATCCTAAATTAACTAAGTCAATCCAAGGCACATAATCTTTGTATTTCAGCGTTGACCTCACAGCATACGCCTTTCCGTCTGTCTGTCTGCGTGTGTCTGTGGTGATAAGAGTTTAAGTATCTTTTCATGATAACTATCTGTAGAAAGAACCTTTATTCCTATATGATCAACAAATGTATTTGTGCAACAGTATGGCAAGCAAAAGTATGTACACTGGAGTCACAGAACAGGTATACACACAACATTATTGGAAGCATATGTGTTATGTGTCTGTAAGAATGAAACTATAGTTTTTGTATGATTGTCATTATATAAAATTAGACTGCATGGCAATTGGACTGCTTATGTATCGAGTTTTGTATCCTCAATGTACAGCTGGACTGCTTATTTACCGAGTTTTGTATCTTCACAGTACAATTGGACTGCTTTTGTTCCGAGTACTGTATCTTCACAGTACCGTTGGAGTGATGAGCATAAATAAAATCTTGTCTTGTCTTGAATCCAATGATCTCGTTCAATATAGATTTTTAAATGATTTCTAAGGCCATCGATATATGATGTATAGATAGTAACTTTATTCCAATTCAAAATAATATCCTACCGTCGAAGAAAGAATTTATTTTGAACACTGAACGCCTTGTATGTTGCCATTATTTTTGTATATTTGCCAACTATTCTTATAACTTAATTTAATGTACTCATCATAACAAAATGCACAGATAGGTGCGACCTGTAATCAGTTCACATTCACAGGCAAAACATTTCAAAATGCATAAAATGGTGCCTGCAACACATGCTATATCATAAAAGCAGAGACATTGATACAAACTGAGACTGAGATGATGGATACTTTATGCCAAGGGAATATACAAAATGAAAACAGTTATTTAAGTTAACATAATTAGACAACCTACTTATAATAAACTTTCCTCAATAATGTAAATAATAAATAAGTAAAATTTGCTGTTATGTGTAGTGCTTTCGGTATGCTGAAAACCAAATAGAAAATAAGTTGTATCTTTTGTTCCAAAATATTGTGACTGGTTTATAACTCTTGTATGAATTGCCATGAAAATAAAAATAAGAAATTAAACGCTTTCATCTCCAGATATATGTGGTATAGTTCCACTGTGACAATTAGCGTATAGCGTAAGTGGCATCGACAATGATTTGGATGACTAGAATTTACTCATCGCATACCTCAAGAGATTTAAAAATATTCTTCTATAATCCACCAGGAACAAATTTATACACTGTCACTATCTCTCAGATCAGAAGAATATCATAATTCCTAAAACTGAGTGCGTTCTATAACGCCATTATTATAAATATTTTTTGCGAAACAATCTAGTAAGTGCACTTGAGGTAGTCATGTTGTCAAAATGCACAGATAAGTGCTGAAAATTGCAGATTCTACGTGATGGCATGTAAAGCTTTTCAGAACAATTACTAAAACGGCGATGACCTATGCTTTCCACGCACGCTCGATCATAAAAGCTGAATAAAATAGATGCCGGGGCAGACGGATTATTTTTGTACCAAGAATATATTTTGAAAGGAACGTTTGACATAATCACACTAACATGCAACATTTTAAAGGTAATTTTCTTGTTTACTGATCAGCTGATCTTTCCTAATACTGAGTTTTATAGCCACTTAATTATTCTTGTATTGGTCCATTTCAGATTTCAGATGACACTATTTACGGCAACTATACGTCATTTAATTGGAAGTGTCAACCTATTAGACAAGTGATCTTTCAGCCAAGGCTTTGCTATTTATCTGAACATCAATCCAATAGACAATTGACCTTTCAGCCAAGGCTTTGCTATCTATCTGAACCTATTTGTTTTTCAAATAGCTGACCAAACAAGCATAGATTCAGTTTGCTTATTGTGACATCGTGTGCACGAGATTTCCAGCAGAGATCAGAATGTAGAGAACATAACACATGATTCCTCAGGATCAGTATATTATGCACACGTGTCTGATACTTTTCAAAAAGGGGATATTATTTACTCACGGATATAAAATTGAACTATGATCATTAAAGCATATTGCTTTTGTTCGTAATGATCGATCTTGGCCTTGATTATAGTAATCTTGATTCAGACATCACTGATTGCCTGGTATAACTATTCCCTTGTGATAATCTGCGTCTAGCGTTACTCGGTCCTGTGATGAATAGGTTGCTTTGAATCGATAGAAAAATTTTATTATACATTCCAAACTAGTCTTCACATGACTATCAAGAACAGATGTTTCACTTCTTTGTTTTATTGTGCTTTATTTTCTTATTTGCTACTCCTCGGATTGATGATTGCAAGAAAAATCAAATTTTTGGGAAACAGTAGCAAGTTTATTCTACGAGGTTTGCTCATATTAACAATATGATTATGACGTATGTAATACAAGGCCAATGTACATTTGTCTTCAAACTGAAGAAAAAAATAAAAGGTTTTAATCTGCTCTGTATTTGATTTTATATTACAATTATTACACTTATTCCATGACGTCCAGTCAATCAAACTCTTATTTCAATGGTTGTGAAAGGCTTGTATACATGTTGCTGTTACCTATTCGCTGCATAAGTCATTAGCCATTGTCGAAGAAAGGTTACTATTTCATGTCTTGACGGCTTCTGTTTATTTGTCGTTGTTACTGTCATGTTATAGACACGGTCCCGATAGAAGGACAGCATGATTTATGAAGTACATTCAAGTTACGGCCTGTGTCTAATCCCGTGTCCCTAACAACGACAAGTGGCTATATTCGGTCTGTTCTCTCCAATAGTAGAGATTACACGTCACAACATTAATACCAAAAAGCAACATTCATGATGTTCTCCCATTCACGGGATCGTTGCAATCATGTAATAACGAGATGAGTCGGTATTAGTACTCAATTCTAAAAGAGTGGCTCGCCACGGGACACGTCGATAACATTGCTCATTACACCTAATGATCCTATAAACCAATTTGATACAAATGAAGATTTAGAAATGGAAAATATGACCTCGTGGAATTATTAAAATTAGTCCCAAATTGCCTTGTGGCGATGTATGCACTTATCATTTAGACGCGATCCTTTGGGAATGGATGGGGGGAGGGGGGGGGATTGGAGGACATATGTATGACAATGCCTTTTAGGGTGACTGAACGGCAAATAAAATAAGAAAAAACTAATCGGCACAATGCAGTATTTAATATGACATTATACTGAACCACTGAAACTCTTTTGTGCAACTTAAGATATGCATAAACAATGTCGACATAGTAACCTTGAAAACAATATACCCTTGCATACATACAAACATACGAGAGACTTGCAAAAGTTTTGGGTTATAAATGTCAATTATGAAAGCCATATCATTCTTAATGCTGACTTCTTGACAGTTTATTCTGGTCTTTATCGGAGGGTTTTGGCATGTGGATGTGAGGCCCGTGTTATAACTCAAGCTTAATTTCATCTTTCTGTTTCGTAAACAGATTCTACCTAGTTTGTCCATACTTGGTACTTTGGATCTCACTTAAATGTGCCCTATTTTCTTATTTTGTGTATAATCTGAAAACCAAAGTGTATTTTTCTAAATTTTCTGTTGCACATCATTAGAATTTTCAAAAGCATTTTTTTGATTCAGCGTCTAAACGTCTAATGCAGTGTGTCTCGCTCTGAATGTTTATTCTCCATAATGCCATTTTCTGGAAGCTCATCAGTTATTAAATGCCTCTCCTAGATAGATAGATAAATAGATAGATCGATAGACAGATAGATAGATAGATAGATAGATAGATAGATAGATAGATAGATAGATAGATAGATAGATAGATAGATAGATGAACAGACAGACAGACAGACAGATAGATAGATAGATAGATAGATAGATAGATAGATAGATAGATAGATAGATAGATAGATAGATAGATAGATAGATAGTCTTTTCTTGCTCCATTTTGCCCGTTTGGTTCCTGACCAGTCGTCACAACCTCCATCCCCCATGATTTGGGAAGATAGTCACATAGTATGTGTAACCAGTGCATGATTAGCATTAATGATCCACGTTCTTGATCTGCTTTGCTGATATTGAAAAATAGCTCAAATATTTCTGGTGAACGAGCTAGAAATATCCAGTTGACCTACAGTTAATGTCTATGCTTACCATTACTCGAAGTTGTGGATATTCATAATTAGTAATGGCGTATTTTTCGCTATTATCTGATTGTTGAAGGGGCCCATCACATGTATCCCAAATATGTTAATAACGCCAAATACGTGGTTTTCATTTACACTCTCAACACAGAACAGTGGCGTGAGCGCTAAAGCGGAGTACTATCAGACACAACATTGCTGGTTCGAGTCCAATTTTCGGAGAAAAGAATTCTTTAATAAGTAGGAGGCTACAAAGTCTAGCTGAATGTGAAAAGTGAAAGTCAATTTTGATGCTGCAGAGTCAATTGCAATAATGGATACGTGGCACGCATAATCTGTGAATTTTATCTTAAACTGATGTGGACTGCTCACGTTATTTTCATTGCTAACCTCACATGAATGGCTTACAGCTAGTAGGGTGCCATTAATTTCAATGAATTAATTCAAAAAGCACAGTTCGGACAGAGAAATCTCCTTTAATATTAAAGAATAACTATGGCACATAAATTAAAAGATTTTTGGTGCATTATTTAGGAATGGAATCCAAACTCGCCAATCTTCACTGGATAAGCGAATCTGGTTACAAACAAGCAGAAGAGGAACGACGCAAGTACCGATAAATGGTAACTAATACCAAAGCAATAGAGTAAACGCCTATTGAGGAAATTTACCAGTGCTCCAAGATAATTGATGTTATTGTATACAAAAGCACAACATCTGGTCAAGTTGTCGTAGTACTCAGTGATGTATGAAGTTACTTGGACTTACAGTAGCTTGCATTTTAACTTATCCGTGTTTGCAGATGAATTTATATCCTCGTTGGCAGCATTTGCTTTCGATACCAAAAGAAACAAGCCTTTGTATTTGGGAAAGCCTGATTTAAAATTTCGAGTTACCATAAAGTTGTGTAACGGATTTTATAAAGTTCTCTATCGACCTAGCCATGAAATAAAAATACCATTTCATACGGAGAAAGAGAAAAAACAGAGGAGAGTGGTATCCATACTCCATCTGGTTGAAAAAATGATAGATGGTTGTGAGATTAGCGATGTCCACTTGCCAATTCAATAACACTTTTGCTGGTATAAATAAATCTCAGAGGCATTGGGAGGCAACAAAAAGGCGCCTGGCTTCGAAAATATGAACTCTTCAGCAGAACATGCCACGATAAACACTGTAAAACTCATACGCTAGTGTTACGTACTGATCCAGGTGCTCGACCATGTCTTAATGTGGTATCGGAGTCAAATCAGGTAATCAACTCTGCTGACCATGTGGATCTGTTCATGAATATTATCAGGCGCTTAAAACAGGCACTTGTGACAGCACAGACACCTGTGATTGCACATATTCAGAAATAAACGAAATAATAGCTTGGATTAAAACGACAGAATACAAAATCTAAAACAAGTTCTTGAGGAACTTCTAAATTAGACGACCCTTTCTCTGTGTATTAGCATGCCTACCGTGATTCAGCTAAAGCATATCGCACAACAACATGGAATGCGAATACAATATCGTATGCAAACAGCTGACATACTTGAATCATTGAGACTTATACTTGCACTGAATCAACCTGTTCCACCACCGGTCACTAATTCACCACAAATTGATAAAACAATGGCATAAAAACTAAAACAATTTGTACGCGAGCATGTTATTCAAATACCAAGAGGTTCAATAAAAGTTGACATATTTGCATTAGTATTGTTATTTATATTAATTTGCATTGTTTGTTAGATTTTTAATTCATTATATGCTATGGGTTATGTAAAAATTGTATTTTGTAGCTGACCTTATCCAAAATTAAGTTCATTGTCTACCTGACCAAAATCATTGACTTTTATTTCTGAAAACAACTAATACATAGTTTATATTTCTTTGTGAGTGCAAGTTAAATATTCGGATTATTATCTTGGACCGAATCAAGGATATTATGTTTGCTTTGTTCTTTATAATAATTTTAGTAGCAGACCTTATCTAGCTTGGATTGTTCTGGAAATTGACTTTTGTCTTACATCCTGACTCTTCTTTAGTGTCTTAGTTTTTTTTATATAATCTTGTTTATTTAGACGTTATCCATTCGTCCTGTAAGATCTTGAAGCAGAATCATATGTTGTGTTCAGTGTTTGATTTGAGCTGGAATTTAGTTATTCAAATTATTTATTCATTGGGAATACAAAGTGCTCAATAATATTCTTGGAAAAAGACATTAACTTTGAATGATAGTGAATTTAAACAAAGAAACCTTGGATTATATTAATGTAATTCAACATAAGACTTTTGGTGTATTATTACAATTCAGGCCATTGGAACATTGGTACATTTTTCATTACAATTCAGGCCATTGGTACATTGGTACATTTTTCACCCGGATATTTACTCCATTGTGTTCCTGGTAGCTTTGTTAATGAGCAGCGATATCGCTGCCAACCTTTATTTTAAAACTGTGCGTCTGCGGCTTTTCTGACGAACGTGAATTTCTTTTTCAACGCATCAGCACAAGTTCCTGTAATCGCTCATCGCCCATTACGTACATGAATTCGAAGTGGATTTGCGGCACGTGTTGTTGCACGACTTAGTACACAATATGAAGAGATGATTTTATTATGCACTGTATTATTCAATGGCATCACGGAAAAGGAAATTCGCAGATGCCTTGTGTAAACACAAAGACTTGAGTAAATAAAAGATTTAAAAAGCTCCGCTTTCACTGACAATGACTTCTCTTCGCAGACAACACCTAAACCGTTCAAGCATGGTGATATATTTCCAAACTCAATTCGTACAATGATCATCGGTCCAGCCGGATCAAGAAAAACACAACTATTATTGAATATCGTTTTACGATGGTTGCAGTGGAATCGGTTGCACGAGTTTGCGCCAAGGGTTGTTGACTAACTGTGTTGTAATATTTGAAAAGATTTTCAAAAAGCGTTGAGTGAAAAATAGACAAAATATCTTTGAGAAGTGAAACTTATACTGTTGATTTCTTTTCTGCTATCAATGAAGCAAACGAAAACAATTTTCTCGTGTACGATGCTTGAGAATCAAGTCAATCCCGCACAAATATTTTCACGAGGTCAGCACAAAAGTACCGATGTCATCCACTTGACTCAACCATACGCACATGTACCTAAAGTGATTCATCCAACTGTAACATGTTGATATTTCGTGGTGATGACACGTATGGTCTTGGAAATAATCGTTGGTCTTGGTGTGCCGCTGACCACACGTGGAATGAATTCGTGACATGTTTGCGTGGATCACATAGGACCAGCATAGTTTTCTCACCACTGATTTGACTGGTACATGCTGCGGTAAATATCACGCGAGATTGAAGGCGGACTCGTCTCACACGTCAATTTAATAATTAAAAAAACCCAATAAAATAAAATGTCTGCCAGTGATGCCATACAAGAATATGAAAAGCGACGCCGTAAAGCCGCTCATAAACACCAGGAATATATTTAAAATGTTATAGAAGGCCGCAAAAATGTCAAAGATATATTTCAGTTGCGACAGACTGCACGAGAAGGCCTCACAACGGGCTTTGAACAAAAGGTTGAGCCACTAATTAAACCCACACAGGAAAATGTGGAACGGGCCGAAGATATTCAAAAGGCGACAAGAGCAACGGCGAAACAAATAGCAGGTCTAACTGGAACAGAAGAAGAACAACTGGGTCCAGAACCTGCAAAGACTATTGGATACTTGCTACAAGCGATTGGTGAAGTCAACGCAGGCGATGGTGACATCGGAAAAGCCGTTGGTGTACTTGCAAAAGGCGCCGGTGTACTTGAAAAAACGTTACAGAGGCAACTTGCCAGGTTACAACGTGTGCCACCCGAGTATCATTCCGAGTGTCAAACGCTGGTTCAGTACTTTAACGAAGCAGCTCACCGTGGAATCTTCACAAATTCTATAGATGTTGCTGTTAAGAGACCTCCAAACTAGAAAGAGTACCATGGTAAAACTGACATCAAAGATTGGAATCATTTTGCAAAAACGTATAATGCATTAACGAGCTGAAGAACTGAAACTTTATGGACAGAATTTATGGGAAAGCGGTACACACCTAACCAGTGTTGCAATTACAACCACAAGAACTTCCTAGAGACCCAGACCCATGAATATGCCACAGAGGAAGACCTGGAACAAGAAGAATGTGAATATCAGGAGCAACAAAATCACTAACCACGTATACCCCAAACATCTGCATCTACAAAACGCAAGAAGAATAATGACGTAAAAGAGAACAAGAACAATATGAAAAGTGGTTGGCACAATAACCTGCACCCAAGTTTCGCCCACAGGAAGAATATGTATCAGCGACAACCAAAACAAAGACCTACTGCACCCTCACCGGAGCAACAACCAAACTAAGGAGAAAACCTTGGTATACTGTGTGACCCTAACGACCCTACTGATTGATTGGAAACACTTGTAGAATCAGTTTGTGCGAGCATCAACGCACCTGCAGTCATTAATGAAGTTACATTGATTTGTCAGAGAGTCCTCACAAATGACATCATAGACAGAAGTACAAGACGTGCGCTGATGCATGAACTTGTAGAAGATATCATTTATGTAAAGGACGAACGAGGTTCGTATAACGATGATGGAACCTGTAACGATTGAGTCGCTGTGTGGGGAAATACTTCGTATTTTACATGACGTATATGCTGTGATGCAAGCGGTTTTTGTAAATACAACCCAGAGCGTTTCCTCGACGATCACAGACTCATCAACGAAACCGGAATTCATTGTTTCTTGTTCTGCACCTGTTACCGCTGGTGAATCGCGCATACAGAGATCACACTAGCATCGCTGCTAGTTTATTACAGTTGGCCCAATATCCGATGACAAAATTGTGATGGTCTGCCCGCAAATAAACTCATTTATATTTTCAGCAGACACTAGTGACTCATGGATAATATTGAACCTCCTGCCGACGCATACGACATGGAATCGATCAATGAAGAAATTCGACGAAGAATCAGACTCATAACAGGCAAAGGCTAACGTGCCCAAGCCACCACGCGGAGTATCTTCATGCAGCGAAATTCAACAACATCATCATCATCATCATCAATCCCACAACCGAAAAGGTCGTTGTGGCACCACAGATGACTTCACAACCAATTTGCTCCATCTTTCCCTGTTCTCTACTGCCCTTTTGGGAATCCCCAAACCCCATGCCTGTTCACTCTTCAATGTTGTTTCCCCGCCTCTTTTTCTGTCTGCCTCTTCTTCTGCACTCTAGCATTGTGCCTTGCAAGATTATTATTGCCAGTCGAAATGATGTCGAGACATAACCGTACCACTTCAGTTTGCGTTTTCTCGCAGTGGTCAAGACGTCTTCATAGGGTCCGATGGCTCGTTGGATCCTGTGGTAGACCTTTTTCTTGGTTGCATGGTCAATGTATGGGTTGCCCAAGATCTTACGGTAACATCTTATTTCGAAGGTTTAAATCCTCTTTTGTAGATCTGATGTAAGCGTCCATGTTTCACAAGCATACAGAAAAATGGAGCACATCAGCTTTATTTTGGAACCAAGAGTAATGATGGTGTCCTTCCATATTGGTCTCAACCTTGTTATTGCTGCTGTTGTCTGGGCAATCCTGCAAAGTAATTCTGGTTTGGATCCCTCATCTGTGATAATTGATCCCAAGTACATGAAACTTGTGACAGTTTCCAGCTTCTGTCCACTGACCTTTATTTCTGCAATGATGCCATTAGTGTTGTTTGTCATCAGTTTGATTTTTTTCGGCTAATCTCCATACTGTATGCTGTGGAGGTTGTGGCGAGGCGCTCAACCAAGTCAGCCAGTTCTTTTCATCTCCTTGCTAAGCCGTCAATATCATATGCGAAGTGAAGTTTGGTGATTGTTCTTCCTCCGATGCTGACAGTGCTCGCGAGGTCTTGCAAGGCGTCTTCTATAATCCTTTCCATGAAAATGTTGAAGAGTGTAGGTGACAGTATAGTCCTTGCCTGACTTTAACTGTTGTTCGGAACCAATCTCGTCTGCTGACATTGATGAGGACAGAACTGGTGGCTTTGTCATAGAGGTGCGCTATTCCCGATCATACTTGTTTATCACAACAGGAAGTAAAGGAACGTGGGGTCAAATGAAACAACTGGTAAATTATAACAACATCTTGATGATGTATCAATGTTATCAGCTTTGAACTACACATTTGCAGTATCAGCACCATTAGTCGCCGAAGAAAAATTCAGTTTAAAGCACTCAACTTTTATCCAGACGGGTACTTAAAAGTCCTTGGTATTTGTGTCTATGATAAAATTTCATCATTACATACAAGCAATTGATTCTGACCGTAGTGATGAGATTGTATAATCTACTGACGGGGTACTGGATCAACTGCCAGCGGAAGCTAACACAAACAACAATTTTGCTCCAATTGTCGATGAATATCTGCTTCAAAATTGTGTTTCCAAACCCTCGAGGTCAGCTTGGAATCACTGCACGTGCACGTGAAAACGACCAAGCGTTTACTACAATATCAGGTGCGAAAACACTCCGGGATTGTTTCTACAATGGCAAGTGGTATTAACCTCTGTGTCCATCCCAGTTACGTTAACCATCAAATATTTTACACCAGCATTGACTCAGGTGAGATAAGATAGAACTCAACTGCTATTTAACAAGGATGCACTTGTTCGGCTAGCAGTTAATGGCAAAAGACGATCGTCAGATGTAAAAATATAGGCGTAATCGGTGTGGTTTTAAATGAAAAGGTCGCTAAACCCGCAGAACTCACAATCGCCGGAAATTTAAATGTTGCTGATGCAGAGGTTTTTTTACCAGTGTATCAGCGTAAGACAAATATATCAATAAAAAAAAGGGTACCTAGATATGCGACTGCGTATTGCACCTGGACGTGATGAGTCCAGACTGGGTCTACCTCTCGTGAAATTTTACTACGCGATTGTATTATTAATAAAAGATCTATGATGGATCCTCGATGATACCAACGTGAAAAAAAATAATCGGGAACGGAAACACAGCTGCCAGATGAGATCACCAAAAGAACCGCTTTGACTCTAAAATACAAACTCGCTTGTTTGGTCGTAGATGCTATTTATGGTCTTTCCGCAACAGTAATTGTTGGTCTTGGTGTGACCGGACTCACGCAAACAACAACCATCATAGGAGCACCAATCGGAACCATTTTCGGGGCTATATTGATAGTAACTGGTGTCCCTTGTGGTGCTAGTAAATTTATTTCCATACGGTTACATTCACGAATACGTGTCTATTCAGAACTGCTTGCACTGGTACAAAGCAGTGTCAACACGATCAGTAAACTATATTCGGTGGCTATGGAGGATAAAATAATTAGCGCACCCGAGTTTTAGGTTGCGCGGGCAAAAATGGAAAATCACTGACAACTCCAAGCACAGATAAGGAACCGTGCGTTTGCGGATTTACAACCAATAACAGTCGAGTAAAAGAATATTTACGTTCGTGGATTATTAATGCTAATCATCCACTGGTTCCACGCTGCATGTCGCTTGCTTGCCAAGTCATGGGGTATTGAGGCTGTGACGACTGGTCAGTACCCAAAGGGGAAAAAGGGGAGAAAAGAGACAATCTGACACAAATAATGTATGCATAAGAATTCTATAATTTTTCATGGGGTAAATCAATTCTTGGTCGCATTTAATTGATATAACCAATAGGATTCACTTTTCTCAGTCGAAATCATGTAAATGTCGGCGACTTATTAAAAGAAAAGTAATTTAGAAACAGATAAGTTAACTTATACATGAAATGTCAATACTATTAATATTATGTTTCTTTTATTTGTTTTATTAGTTAATGTATGCCTATGATTAAAGATGCTCAATCTCACGTCACAATCCCGTTCAGCAGATTAATAGAGCAAAGAACGTGTCATGTTATCACTTCACACATAGCACAAAACAGATTTCATTTTTCAATTATTGTAGGCATCATGAATTAGATTAATTTTTGTGGCTAGTTTTTTGCTCATTCTTTACATCATGTGTGTTATTAATGAAACCAAGTATTCCATAATTTGCGACAGCTAGCTCACGTAATTGCATTTGCAATAATTGTCTACATCAGTGCTCTCTCTCACACACACACACACAAACACACACACACACGAAGACCTGGTCTAGTTACGTATACCGACAGCGCCAGCACGGCAATAACTGGAAGTGCCGCTTATGTCATAAATACAGTATCCTATAAAAGAAAAGGTCGAACTCCCTGGGATCAGATTTTAAAGATGTAGTCGGTAAAGTAAACATTCAGTACATAGTTCATATAAAGTCTTAGACCATAATCTCCCTTCCAGTGACTAGATTTTGCTTGTGTGTTTGACATATTTTGTGTAATTTTAAAATTTTGTTTAAAAGGTTCTACTCAAATATAGCTACTACAGTGCGTGTATCTGTACAACAAAGATGTTGATAAATTCATTGACGTGCGCGCCGAGAATAATTTAGAGGAGCCAAAAACGGCGGATCACACACACACAC
>JAECUM010052655.1:0-31980 GCA_016617855.1 Megalonaias nervosa
ATATATATATATATATGAACTGGATTAATAATAGAAATTACACTTATATTTAGTCTTAGAAATTAACACTAATTTCCGATAAACTTTACATTCTAACCTATAAAATCTTTAGAGAATAGTTATGTAGCAGGAAATGCATTAGCTAGAATATCTTTTACGATCACTGCATACAACGACCTATTGTTCTGGAGCTCTCATGATAAATATCTACCATGATAATAGCAAGTGCAACTATACAGTACATAAAGTGTATTTATTGATTCAGAATTTATGAAAGATGATACGAATATATCTCCATGTAATCTGGATTCATTATGAAACGCACACATGTATATTTCATGTTTTGAGAGGAAGGCAAATTGAAATTTGCACTCATTTCTGATAAGCTGTTTATTTCAACCTCTGAAGTCTTCAGAGAACAATCAGGTAACAGGAAATGGATTAGCTAGAACATATATTTCGATTAAGAAGTTCTATTACACTCAATAGTTTAATCATGATCTTTATACTTGAAAGCAACACTTCATACAATGGTCTGTAGGCAGATATGGGGTATATATAAATTCAAAAATTAAACCAATGTCTCTGTGAAATGTGCTCAATACACTTTTACTACCAAGGCTATCGTATATAGTAGGGAATACAACCGAGACTACCTTTCTATGCATGTGGAAAACGATATTAATCGCTAGAGCGATCCTTGCCTTTACAGTACTAATGTGAGAAAGTGATTTCGCAATTCTCTTATTTTAGCATCCTCTTTTAATAGGTACTATCAGCATTTTAGTGGATTTTGCTGCAATTAATATTCTTCTAGAATCAAGTTCTGCTCAGAACATTATTTGCCTTTGATTATTGGTAACCAGTTAGGGTGAAATAATATCCCTAAATGTAAAAGATTATAATATATGCTTTCCCTCGCTCGGCGTTCACTACAATATGTCATACAAAATTATACTGAATATGTCATACAGAATTTGTCATATTAAGTCTTTTCAGGAACTCATATGATATATACATCAGCTATCAGAATAGAAGGCGCAGTTGCACAGTACACATAGTATATATATATTCATTTACCAGACCGGAAGGATTATAATATTGAACGGGATAAATTATAGAACTAGCACACTTATTCATACCTTAAATTGATAATAATCATTGCTATCAGCACTTAAGTAGTCTCAGCTTGATTAATATAACCAATCTGATTTGTTTCAGGAAAGGGTAAGTACTTTCAATTGAAAGTAACACTTCATACAATAACTTCATGGTAGCTATGGAGTATTTGCAAATGCACAAATGAAAATAATGGTTGTGTGATCTATGTGTAATACAGTTAGCGTGAAGTAATAGGCTAATTCTGACATATGATAATCGTTGGTTTCTCTCCGATGCGTTCACCCATATGTGTCATACTTAATAAACCATATCAAAACCCCTCCTATGTGTGTGTGTGTGTGTGTGTGTGTGTGTGTGTGTGTGTGTGTGTGTTTATACATGAACTCTCAGGTATAAATAGTGATACATGTGCTTCTACATCTTGATCTGGATTAAGTATAGAAATTACACTGATATTAATTGTTCAGGGGAGGTAAATTGAAATTGGCAAGCGCTTCCGAGAAACTTTATATTTTAACCATACTTCAGTGGACAATTGTGTAGGTGGAAATGCTTTAGCTAGAATTTGAATTTCAATTATTACTTTCGTTTACACTCAGTCGTTGAATCATGTTCCTGTTTAGTCTTGCATGTAACACTGCAGACTGTGTGAAATGTGAGGAATATTCCGTAATTAACATCACTATCGTACCTAGAAGGAAACACAATATAACAGTAGTTACATTAATACGTATGCTGAAAGTGATATTAAACGCTACAGTGATTCCGTGAATGCAGTATACGAATATGTGTAAGTGTTCGGTGATATCGTAATTCTCTCGGATGATCATTTTCTTCTAACATAATAAATACTGTCAGTAACTTAGTAGATTTATCTGCAATTGGTCCGAAGATTCAAGTAGCTATACGTTTCAGAAAGCCCTTTATGGAAGACAAATGATTTTGTATTAATGAGAATAATTTAATTTTCGTTTCAGGTTGGGGTAAGACATTTTGTATTAGATAAACTGTGGTTGTTGAATAAAGTAAAACTGTGGATATTTTTTCATTATCATATTCCGCCCAAAACATTTGATGCTATTGGTTAACTTGAACAAGTTAAGAGTTAAGTACTATATATAAACGTCTAATATAATACCAGTACCTTTCCTTCACACGGCGTTCACGAAAATATGTCATACTGGATCATACTGAAAATGCCATACTGAATTCGTCTTATTAAATCGTTACAGAACTCTTATGATATATACATCAGCAGTCAGAATAGAAGGTGAAAATGTAAAGTAAAAATAGTATATTGACTGATTCACCAGATCGGAAGGATGATATGAAACTTGAAGAACTTATGAAAGATGATACAAATATATCTATATTATGGTACGGGTAAATCATAGAAATTGTACTAATACGCATTGTTTCGGCTGAGGTGAAATTGAAATTGTACCGCATTTCCTAAAAACATTATATTTTAACCAGTCTTCAGAGAACAATTATGTAGCAAGAAATGCATTAGATACAATATGTATTTGAATTATGACATTTGTTTACACTCAGTCGTTTGATCATGGTCATTTTTAATCTTGAATGTATGTATTTCGAATAAGAATTTTGTTTACACTCACTCGTTTGATCAGGGTCAAATTTATACTTGAATGAAACACTGAATCCTGTGTGAAATGTGCAGCATACACCGTAATTGCTATCACTATCGTAACATGAATGAAATTCAATACTAGTTACTTTTATATGCATGTATAAAGTGATATTCAATGTTACAGCGATTCCTTGAATGCAGGATCATCATAATAAGTGATAGCTGTGATCGCAATTCTCTCTTATGGACATCTTCTTCTAACATGATAGGTAGTATCAGCAACTTGGTAGATTTAGCTCTAATTGGTCCGAAGATTTAACTAGCTGTAAGTTTCAGAAAGAATGTTATGCAACACAAATGAATGCTTTACTAATGACAATAATTCTTTTATTTCAGTATCAAGTAAGTAATTTTATAAAGCAAATAAAGTAAAACTATGCATATTTTTCCACTTCAACTTCTGCCCCAAAATTTGTTGTTACTGGTTATATGGAAGACGTTAGAGTGAAGTACTATAACTAAATGAACCATATGATAATAGTTGCTTTTCCTCGCACTACGTTCATGAAACTTTGTCATACAGAATTCGCCATATTTGATCGGTTCAGGGGCTTTTATGATATAAATCATCCATGATAATATACAGTAAAAATATTCCGTACAATTTACATATCAGTTGATTCAGTACCTATGAAAGATAATAAAATATGTATATATACATGACGGTCAGGATCAATTATAGAACTTCTACGAATACTAATTGTTTAGGGTGAGGTAAAATTGAAGTTGTGCCTCATTTCCGAAAATATTATAATTTAATCAGTCTTCAAAGAACACTTTTGTAGCTAGAAATGCATTAGCTACAATATGTATTTCAATTATGACTTTCATTTACACTCAATCGTTTGATCATGGTCATCTTTAAACTTGCATGTAACACTGCATACTGTGTGAAATGTGCGTAAGTCACCGTAATTACTATCATTGTCGTATCTAGAAGGAAACACAATACTAGTCCTATTTATATGCATGTGGAAAGTGACATGCAACGCTACGGTGATTCCGTGAAGACATTATTCTAATATGTGTAAGTTATAGATGATAACGTAATTCTCATATGATCATCTCCTTCAACATGATAGGTACTAACAGCATCTTAGTAGGGATACACCGTGGTTTTGGAATAAAGTAAAGCGGTCCATATTTTTCAACGTTCATATTCAGCCCAAAACATTTGATGCTATTGGTTATTTGGAACAGGTTAGAGAGATGTACCATAACTAAATGTACCGTACGATAATCGTTGCTTCCCTTTGCAAGGCGTTCACTAAAATATTCCAGACTGAATTAAACTGAATATGAGATAATTGATTCGTCATATTAGATTGTTTCAGAACTCTTATGATATATGCATCAGCTGTCATCATGGAATGAGCAACTGTACAATACAAATATTATGTTGATTGATTCATCAGATCGGAAGAAAGATATGAAACCTTCAGAACCTATGGGCAATAATACTAATATATCTACGTGATGGTCCGGATCAGTTCTAGAACTTGCACTAATACTAACTGTATAGAGTGAGGTGAAATTGAAGTTCTACCGCATTTCCTTAAAACATTATGTTTTAACCAGTCTTCCGAAAACAATTATGTAGCAAGAAATGCATTAGATACAATATGCATTTGAATTATGACATTTGTTTACACTCAATCGTTTGATCATGGTCATTTTTAATCTTGAATGTAACACTGTATGCATCGCGAAATGTGCGGAATACACCGTAATTACTATGATTATCATGTCTAGAATGAAATTCAATACTAGTTACTTTTACAAGCATTTGGAAAGTGATATTCAATGTTACAGCGATTCCATGAATCCTAATAAATGATAGCTGATATCGCAATTCTCTCTTATGGACGTAATAGGTAGTATCAGCAGTTTGGTAGATTTGTCTCTAATTGGTCCGAAGATTTAACTAGCTATCCGTTTTAGAAATATGTAATGTAACACAATCAATGCGTTACTAATGACAATAATTCTTTTTGTTTTCAGTATCAAGTAAGTAATTTTATAAATAAAATAAAGTAAAACTATGCATATTTTTCCACTTCAACGTCTGCCCAAAACAGTTGATGTTATTGATTATTTGGAACAAGTTAGAGTGAAGTACTATAACTAAATGAACCATATGATAATAGCTGCTTTTCATCGCACTGCGTTCATTAAACTTTGTCATATTGAATTCGCCATATTTGATCGGTTCAGGAGCCCTTATGATATACGACATCCATGATAATATACGGTAGAAAGATTCCGTATCTACATGATTGTCTGGATCAATTATAGAACTTCTTCAAATACTAATTGTTTATGGTGAGGTGATATTGAAGTTCTACTGCATTTCCTAAAAACATTAAGTTTTAACCAGCATTCAGAGAACTTTTATGTAGCAAGAATGTATTAGTTACAATATGCATTTCAATTATGACTTTCGTATAGACTATATCGTTTGATCATTTTGATATTAAACCGTCAATGTAACACCAAATGCTGTGTGAAATGTACGTAAATTACCGTAATTACTATCACTATCAAACCTAGAATGAAACACAATACAACAGTAGTTACATTAATATGTATGCTGAGGATGATAATGAAGGCTGCAACGATTTCGTGAATGCAGTACTATGTGAAAGTGCTCGTTCATATGGTTATTCTCTCCGATGATCATTTTCTTCTAACATAATAAGTACTATCAGCAATTTAGTAGCTTTATCTGCAATTGGTCCGAAGATTCAAGTAGCTATACGTTTTAGAAAGTACTTTATCGAAGACAACTGAATTTTATACTAATGCGAATAAGTTTTAAAAAAAAGATTCGGTACAAATAGCAGATCAATTAATTCAGAACGTATGAAAGATAATAAATAATATATCTACCTGATGGTCTGGATCAATTGTAGAACTTCTACAAATATTAATAGTTCAGGATGAGGTAAAATTGAAGTTTTACCTCATTTCCGAGAAACATTATATTTTAATCAGTCTTCAGAGAACAGTTATGTAAAAAGAAATGCATTAGATACAATATGCATTTCAATTATAACTTTCATTTACATTCAATCGTTTGATCATGGATATTTTTAAACCTGAATGTAATAACGAATGCTGTGTGAAATGAGCGGAATATACCGTAATTACTATCACTATCGTATCTACAAGGAAACACAATACTACAGAAGTTACATAGAGATCTATGAAGAAAGTGATATTGAACGCTACGGTGATTCCATGAATGCAGTATACTAAATATGTGTAAGTGTTCGGTGATATCGTAATTCTCTCAGATGTTCAATTTCTCCTAACATAATAAAAATTATCAACAGCTTAGTAGCTTTCTCCGCATTTGGTCCGAAGATTCAAGTAGCTATACGTTTCAGAAAGTACTTTATAGAAGACAAATGAATTTTGTACTAATAAAATACTTTAATTTTCGTTTCAGGCTGCAGTAAGTAATTTTATATTAGATAAACTGTGGTTATTGAATAAAGTACAACTGTACTTATTTATAATTATCATATTCAGCCCAAAACATTGGATGCTAAATTTAACTGGAACAAATTAGATTGAAGTACTATAACTAAATGTGCCATATGATAATAATAACTTTCCTTTGCGCGGCGTTCAAAAAATGTATCATTCGTCATATTGAATCGTTTCAGAACTCTTGTGATATGTGAATCATCTGTCGGAATAGAGGGTGCAACTGTACAGTACAAATAGTATATTTATTGATTCCCCAGATCGGAAGGATGATATGAAACTTTCAGAACGTATGAAAGATTATACAAATATATCTACATGATGGTCTTTATCAGTTATAGAACTTCTACTAATACTAATTGTTTAGGATGTACCGCATTTCCTAACAACATTATATTTTGACCAGTCTTCAGGGTACAATTATGTAGCAAGACGTGCATGAGCTACAAGATGAATTTCAATTATGACTTTCGTTTACACTCAGTAATTTGATCATGATCATATTAAACCTTGAATGTAACACCAAATGCTGTGTGAAATGAGCATAATACACAGTAGTTAGCATCAATCTTGTATCTCGAAAGAAACACAATGCTACCGTAGTTACATTAATATGTATGTAGAATGTGATATTAAACGCTACAGCAACTTCGTGAGTGCAGTATACTATGTGTAATTGTTCGGTGATATGGTTATTCTCTTAGATGATCATTTTCTTCTAACATAATAATTACTGTAAGGAACTTAGTAGCTTTATCTGCAATTGGTCTGAAGATTCAAGTAGCTATACGTTTTAGAAAGTACTTTATGGAAGAAATGAATTTTATACTAATGAGAATAATTTCATTTTCGTTTCAGACTCTAGTAAGTAACTTTATATTAGATACGCTGGTTTCGTTGAATAAAGTGCAACGTTGCATATTATTTGTTTATCATATTCCGCTCAAAACATTTAATGATATGGGTTAACTTGAACAAGTTAGAGTTAAGTACTATAACTAAATGTGTCGTATGATAATAGTAACTTTCTTGGCACGACGTTCAATAATATATATTGTACTGGATGATACTGAAAATGTCATATTGCATTCGTCATATTAAATCGTTTCAGAACAATCATAATATGTGCATCAGCTGTCAGCATTGAAGGTGTAAAGTTACAGTGAAAATAGCATATTTATTAATTCAGCAGAACGGAAGGATGATATGAAAGTTTCAGAACTTATGAACGATAATACAAATAAATCTACATGACGGTCTCGATCAATTGTAGAACTTGCACTAATACTGATTCTTCAGAGTGAGGTCAAATTGAAGTTGTACCGCATTTCCTAAATACATTATATTTTAACCAGTGTTTAGAGATCAATTATGTAGAAAAAAATGCATTAGGTACAATATGCATTTCAATTATGACTTTCGTTCACACTCAATTGCTTGATCATGGTCATATTAAAACTTGAATGTAACACCGAATGTTGTGTGAAATGAGCGGAATACACTGCAATTATTATCACAATTGTATCTAGAAAGAAACACAATACTACAGTTGTTACATTAATACCTATACAGAAAGTGATATTGAACGCTACAGTGATTACGTGAATGCATTATACAAATATGTGTAAGTGTTCGGTGATATAGCAATTCTTCTCAGCTGTTCCATTTCTTCTAACATAATAAATACTATCAGCAACTTAGTTGCTTTATCTGCAATTGGTCCGAAGATTCAAGTAGCTAGACGTTTCAGAAGGTACTTTATAGAAAACAAATGAATATTGTACTAATGAGAATACTTCAATTTTCATTCCAGGCTGCAGTAAGTAAATGTATATTAGATAAACTGTGATTGTTGAATAGAATACAACTGTACATATTTTTAATTATCATATTGCGCTCAAAACATTTTATGCTATTAGTTAATTTGAACAAGCTAGAGTGAAGTACTATAACTAAATGTGTCACATGATAATATAACTTTCCCTCGCTCGACGTTAAAAAGAATATATCATACTGAATTATATTGAATATATCAGAGCGAATATGTCATATTAAATCGTTTCACAACTCTTATGATATGTGAATCATCTCTCAGAATAGAAGGTGCAACTGTACAGTACAAAAAGCATATTGACTGATTCCCCAGATTGGAAGGCTGATATGAAACTTTCCAGAACTTAGGAAAGATTATACAAATATATCTACATGATGGTCTTTATCAGTTATATAACTTCTACTAATACTAATTGTTTAGGTTGTACCGCATTTCCTAAAAAACATTATATTTTAAGCAGTCTTCAGAGAACAATTAAGTAGGAAGAAATGCATTAGCTACAATATGTATTTCAATTATGACTTTCCTTTACACTCAATAGTTTGATCATGGTCATATTAAACCTTGAATGTAACACCGAATGCTGTGTGAAATGTGCGTAATATCCCGAAGTTACTCTCACTGCCGTATCTACAAAGAACACAATACTACCGTAGTTACATTAATATGTATTTAGAAGGTGATATTGAACGCTACAGCGACTCCGTGAGTGCAGTATACAATGTGTAAGTGTTCGGTGATATGGTTATTCTCTCAGATGATCATTTTCTTCTAACATAATAAGTACTATCAGCAACTTAATAGCTTTATCAACAATTGGTCCGAAGGTACAAGTAGCTATACGTTTTAGAAAGTACTTTATGGAAGACAAATGAATTTTATACTAATGAGAATAATTTCATATTCATTTCAGACACTAGTAAGTAATTTTATATTAGATAAGCTGGTTTTATTAAATACAGTACAACTTTGCATATTATTTGTTTATCATATTCCGCTCAAAACATTTGATGCTATAGGTTAACTTGAACAAGTTAGATTTAAGTACTTTAGCAAAATGTGTCATATGATAATAGTAACTTTCCTTTGCACGGCGTTCAATCAATTATATCATACTGGATTATGCTGAAAATGTCATGCTGAATTCGTCATATCAAATCGTTTCAGAACAATTGTGATATGTGCATCAGGTGTCAGCATAGAAGGTGCAAAGTTACAGTAAAAATAGCATATTGATTAATCACCAGATCGGAAGGATGATATGAAACTTTCAGAACTGATGAAAGATAACACTAATAAATCTATAATTATCTGGAACAATTCTAGAACTCGCAATAATATTCATTGTTCAGAGTGAGGTGAAATTTAAGTTGTACCGCATTTCCTAAATATGTTTTAACCAGTCTTCAGAGAACAATCATGTGGCAGGAAATGCATTTATGCATTTCAGTTATGAATTTCGTTTCCGCTCAATTGTTTGACCATGGTCATATTTAATTTTGAACACTGTGGAAAATATGCGGAGTACAGCATAAGTATAATGTCTATCGTATCTAGCAGGAGACATAATACTACAGTAGTTACATTAATATTTATGTATAAAGTGATATTGAACGCTAAAGTGATTTCGTGAATGCAGTATACTAAGATGTGTAAGTGTTCGCTGATATGGTTATTCTCTCAGATGCTAAATTTCTTCTAAGATAATAAATACTATCAGCAACTTAGTAGCGTTATCTGCAATTGGTCAGAAGATTCAAGTAGCTATACGTATCAGAAAGTATTTTATGGAATACAAATGAATTTTGTACTAATGAGAATACATTAATTTTCGTTTCAGGCTACAGTAAGTAATTTTATATTAGATAAAGTGTGATTGTTGAATGAAGTACAGCTGTACATATTTTTAATTATCATATTCCGCTCGAAACATTGGATGACACAGGTTACCTGGAACAAGTTAGAGTGAAGTACTATAACTAAATGTGTCATATGATAATAATAACTTTCCTTTCCACGGCTTTCAATAATATATCTCATACTGGATTATAATGAATATATCATACTGAATTCGTCATATTAAATCGTTTCAGAACTCTTATGATATGTGAATCAGCTGTCAGAATAGAAGATGCAACTGTACAGTACAAATAGTATATTGACTGATTCCCCAGATCGGAAGAATGATATGAAACTTTCAGCACTTATGAAAGATTATCCAAATATATCTACATGATGGTCTTTATCAGTTATATAGCTTCTACTAATACTGATTGTTTAGGTTGTACCGCATTTCCTAAAAACGCATTTCAATTATGACTTTCGTTTACACTCAATAGTTTGATCATGGTCACATTAAACCTTGAATGTAACACCGAATGCTGTGTGAAATGTGCAGAATACACCGTAGTTACTATCACTATCGTATCTAGAAAGAAACACAATACTACCGTAGTTACATTAATATGTATGTAGAAGGTGATATTAAACGCTGCAACCATTCCGTGAATGCAGTATACAATGTGTAAGTGTTCGGTGATATGGCTATTCTCTCAGATGATCATTTTCTTCTAACATAATAAGTACTATCAGCAACTTAGTAGCTTTATCTGCAATTGGTCCGAAGATTCAAGTAGCTATAAGGTTTAGAAAGTACTTTATGGAAGACAAGTAAATTTTATACTAATGAGAATAATTTAATATTCTTTTCAGGCTCTAGTAAGTAACTTTATATTAGATAAGCTGGTTTTGTTGAACAAAGTACAACTTTGCATATTATTTCTTTATCATAATCTGCTCAAAACATTTGATGCTATAGGTTAGCTGGAACAAGTTAGAGTTAAGTTCTATAACTAAATGTTTCTTATAATAATAGTAAATTTCCTTCGCACAGCGTTCAATAAAATATATCATACTGGATTATACTGAAGATGTCATTCTGAATTCGTCATATTAAATCGTTTCAGAACAATTATGATATGTGCATCAGCTGTCAGAACAGAAGTAGCAACCGTACAGTACAAATCGTATATGGATTAATTCATCAGATCGGAAGGATGATATGAAACTTTCAGAACTTATGAACGATAATACAAATAAATCTACATGACAGTCTGGATGAATTGTAGAACTTGCACTAATACTAATTGTTCAGATTGAGGTGAAATTGAAGTTGTACCGCATACCCTAAATACATTATATTTTAACCAGTCTTCAGAGAACAATTATGTAGAAAGAAATGCATTAGTTACAATATATCCATTTCAGTTATGACTTTCGTTTACACCCAATCATTTGACCATGATCATATTTAATGTTGAATGTAACACCGAATGATGTGGGAAGTATGCGGAGTACACCGTCAGTGCTATTCCTATCGTATCTAGACGGAAAGGCAATACTACAGTAGTTACATTAATAAGTATGCAGAAAGTGATATTGAACCCTAAAGTGATTCCGTGAATGCAGTATACTAATATGTGTAAGTGTTCGGAGATATCGTAATTCTCTCAGATGTTCAATTTCTTCTAACATATTAAATACTATCAGCAACTTAGTAGCTTTGTCTGCAATTGGTCCGAAGATTCAAGTAGTTATACGTTTCAGAAAGTACGTTATGGAAGACAGATGAATTTTGTGATAATGAGCATACTTTAATTTTCGTTTCAGGCTGCAGTAAGTAATTTTATATTAGATAAACTGTGGTTGTTGAATAAAGTACAACTGTACATATTTTTAATTATCCTATTGCGCTCAAAACATTGGATGCTATTGGTTAACTGAACAAGTTAGAGTGAAGTACTATAACTAAATCTGTCACATGATAATAATAACTTTCCTTCGCACGGCGTTCAACAAAATATATCATACTGGATTATACTGAATATATCATAGCGAATTCGTCATATTAAATCGTTTCGGAACTCTTATGATATGCGCATAGGCTGTCAGAATAGAAGGTGCATCTGTACAGTACAAATAGTATATTGATTGATTCACCAGATCGGAAGGATGATATGAAACTTTCAGAACGTATGAAAGATTATACAAATATATCTACATGATGGTCTTTATCAGTTATAGAACTTCTACTAATACTAATTGTTTAGGTTGTACCGCATTTCCTAACAACATTATATTTTGACCAGTCTTCAGGGTACAATTATGTAGCAAGACGTGCATGAGCTACAAGATGCATTTCAATTATGACTTTCGTTTACACTCAGTAATTTGATCATGATCATATTAAACCTTGAATGTAACACCAAATGCTGTGTGAAATGTGCGTAATACACCGTACGTACTATCAGCATCGTATCTAGAAAGAAACACGATACTACAGTAGTTACATTAATATGTATGTAGAAGGTGATATTAAACGCTGCATCGACTCCGTCAATGCAGTATACAATGTTTAAGTGTAAGGTGATATGGTTATTCTCTCAGATGATCATTTTCTTCTAACATAATAAGTACTATAAGGAACTTAGTAGCTTTATCTGCAATTGGTCCGAAGATTCAAGTAGCTATACGTTTTAGAAAGTACTTTATGGAAGACAAATTAATTTTATACTAATGAGAATAATTTCATATTCGTTTCAGGCTCTAGTAAGTAGTTTTATATTAGATAAGCTGGTTTTATTGAAAAAGGTACAACTTTGCATATTATTTATTTCTCATATTCCGCTCAAAACATTTGATGCTATAGGTTAACTTGAACAAGTTAGAGTCAAGTACTATAACTAATTGTGTCATATGATAAAAGTAACTTTCCTTCGCACGGCGTTCAATAAAATATATCTTACTGGATCATACTCAAACTGTCATACTGAATTAATCATATTAAATCGTTTCAGAACCATTATAACATGTGCATCAGGTGTCATCATAGAAGGTGCAAAGTTACAATAAAAATAGCATATTAATTAATTCACCAAATCGGAAGGATGATATGAAACTTTCAGAACTTATGAAAGATAATACAAATAAGTCTTCTTGATTATCTGGATCAATTCTAGAACTTGCACTAATACTCATTGTTCAGAGTGAGGTAAAATTAAAGTTGTACCGCATTTACTAAAAATGTTTTAACTAGTCTTCAGAGAACAATTATGTAGCAAGAAATGCATTAATTACAATATGCATTTCAATTATGACTTTCCTTTACAATCAATCGTTTGATCATGGTCATATTTAGTCTTGAGTGTAACATGAATGCTGTGTGATATGTGCGGAATACACCGTAATTATTATCACTATCGTATCCTAAAGGGATTGCAATACTAGTTACTTTTATATGCATATGGAAAAGTAATATACGATGTTACAGCGATTGCTTGAATGCAGGATCCTAATAAGTGATAGCTGATATCGCAATTCTCTCTTATGGACATCTTCTAACATAACAGGTGGTATCAGCAATTAGGTAGATTTATCTCTAATTGGTCCGATGATTTACGTAGCTATACGTTTTAGAAAGTATGTTATGCAACACAAGTGAATGCTTTACCAATAACAATAATTCTTTTATTTCAGTATCCATAAAGTAATTTTATAAATCAAATAAAGTGAAACTATGTATATTTGTCCACTTCAACGTCTGACCAAAACAGTTGATTCAAGTAGCTATACGTTTCAGAAAGTACGTTATGGAAGACAAATGTATTTTGTACTAATGAGAATACTTTAATTTTCGTTTCAGGCTGCAGTAAGTAATTTTATATTAGATAAACTGTGGTTGTTGAATAAAGTACAACTGTACATATTTTTAATTATCATATTCCGCTCAAAACATTGGATGCTGTAGAGTAACATGCAGAAGTAAGAGTTAAGTATTATAAGTAAATGTGTCATATGATTATAATAACTTTTCTTCGCAAGGCGTTCAATAATATATATCATACTGGATTATACGGAATATATCATACTGACTTCGTCATATTAAATCGTTACAGAACTCTTATGATATGTGAATCAGCTGTCAGAATAGAAGGTGCATCTGTACAGTACAAATAGTATATTGATTGATTCACCAGATCGGAAGGCTGATATGAAACTTTCAGAACTTATGAAAGATTATACAGATATATTTACATGATGGCCCTTATCAGTTATAGAACTTCTACTAATACTAATTGTTTAGGTTGTACCGCATTTCCCCAAAACATTATGTTTTAACCAGTCTTCAGAGAACAATTATGTAGCAAGAAGTGCATTAGGTACAATAAGCATTTCAATTATGACTTTTGTTAACATTCAATAGTTTGATCATGGTCATATTATACCTTGAATGTAACACCGAATGCTGTCTGAAATGTGGAAAGTACACCGTACTTACCACCAGTATCGTATCTAGGAAGAAACACAATACTACTGTAGTTACATTAATGTGTATGTAGAAGGTGATATTAAACGCTACAGCGACTCCGTGAATGCATTGTACTATGTGTAATTCTTCGGTGATATGGTTATTCTCTCAGATGATCATTTTCTTCTAACATAATAAGTACTTTCATCAAGTTATTAGCTTTATCTGCAATTGGTCTGAAGATTCAAGTAGCTATACGTTTTAGAAAGTACTTTATGGAAGACAAGTAAATTTTATACTAATGAGAATAATTTCATTTTCGTTTCAGACGCTAGTAAGTAATGTTATATTAGATAAGCTGGTTTTATTGAATAAAGTACAACTTTGCACATTATTTGTTTATCATATTCCGCTCAAAACATTTGATGCTATAGGTTAGCTGGAAGAAGCTAGAGTTACGTACTATAAGTAAATGTGTCATATGATAATAGTAACTTTCTTGTGCACGGCGTTCAATAAAATATATCAAACTGGATTATACTAAAAATGTCATACTGCATTCGTCATAACAAATCGTTTCTGAACTATTGTGATATGTATATCAGCTGTCAGCATTGAAGATACAAAGTTACAGTAAAAATTGCATATTGATTAAGTCACCAGATCTGAAGGATGATATGAAACTTTCAGAACTTATGAAAGATAATACAAACAAATCCACATGACGGTCTCGATGAATCGTAGAACTTGCACTAATACTAATTGTTCGGAGTGAGGTGAAATTGAAATTGTTCCGCATTTCCTTAATATGTTTTAAGTAGTCTTCATGGAACAATTATGTAGCAAGAAATGCATTAGTTACAATATGCATTTCAATTATGCCTTTTGTTTACACTCAGTCGTTTGATCATGGTCATATTTAATCTTCAATGTAACAATGAATGCTGTCTGAAATATGCGGAATACACCGTAATTACTATCACTATCGTATCATGAAGGAAATTCAATACTAGTTACTTTTTTATGCGTGTGGAAAGTAATATACAATGTAACAGCGATTCCAGGAATGCAGGATGCTAATAAGTGATAGCTAATATCGCTATTATCTCTTATGGACATCTTGTAACGTAATAGGTAGTATCAGCAATTTGATAGATAGATCTCTAATTGGTCCGAAGATTTACGTAGCTATACGTTTTAGAAAGTATCTTATGCAACACAAATTAATGCTTTACTAATAACAATAATTCTTTTATTTCAGTATCCATTGAATAATTTTATAAACAAAATAAAATAAAACTATGGATATTTTTCCACTTCAAGTTCTGCCCGAAAAAGTTGATGTTATTGGTTATTTGGAACAAGATAGAGTGAAGTACTATAACTAAATGAACCATATGATCATAGTTGCTTTTCCTCGCACTGCGTTCATTAAACTTTGTCATATTGAATTCACTATATTTGATCTGTTTGAGAGCTCTGATGATATACATCATCCATGATAATATACGGTTAAAAGATTCCGTACAAATAGCATATCAATTGATTCAGAACTTATGAAAGATAATAAAAAATATATTTACATGATGGTCTGGATCAATTATAGAATTTACACTAACGGTCATTTTTTAGGGTGAGGTAAAATTGAAGTTGTACCGCATTTCCGAGAAACACTATATTTTAACCAGTGTTCAGAGAACAATTTTGTGGCTAGAAATGCATTAGCTATAATATGTATTTCAATTATGACTTTTGTATACACTCAATCGTTTGATCATGGTCATCTTCAAATTTTGCATGTGACACTGCATACTGTGTGAAACGTGCGTAAATCGCCTTAATTACTATCACAGTCGTATCTAGAAGGAAATACAATACTGGTTACATGTATATGCATGTGGAAAGTGATATGCAACGCTACAGCGATTCCGTGAATGCACTATTCTAATATGTGTAAGTTATAGCTGTTATCGTAATTCTGTCATGTAATCATCTTCTTCAACATGATAGATACTAACATCATCTTGGTAGCTTTTTCTACAATTGGTCCGAAGATTTAATTAGCTGTACGTTTTAGTATGTCCTTTATTGACCTCAGACGAATTCTTTGCTAATACAAATAATTGAATTTTTCAGCCTACGGTAAGTAATTTTATTTGAGATACACCGTGGTTTTGGAATAAAGTCAATCGGTCCATACTTTTCCACATTCGTATTCAGCCCGAAACATTTGATGCTATTGGTTATTTGGAACGAGTTAGAGAGAAGTATTATAAGTAAATGTACCATACGATAGTAACTGCTTTCTTCTGCACGGCGTTCACTAACGATGCCAGACTGAATTAAACTGAATATGAGAAAATGAATTCGTCACATTAAAATGTTTTAAGTAGTGTTATCATATATAGATCATCTGTCAGCATAGAATGTGCAACTGTACAGTACAAATATTATGTTGATTGATTCACCAGATCGGAAGGATGATATGAAACTTTCAGAACTTATGAAAGATAATATCAATATATCTACATGATGGTCTCAATCAATTCTAGAATTTGCACTAATACAGATTGTTAAGAGTCAATTGAAATTGAAGTTGTACGCATTTCCTTAAAACATTATATTTTAACCAGTCTTCAGAGAACAATTATGTAGCAAGAAATGCATTAGTTACAATATGTATTTCAATCATGACTTTCGCTTGCACTCAATCGTGTAGTTTTGACTCTATCTAAACTTGAAGGCAACACTGTTGCTTGAAATGTGCGGAATACACTGTAATTGCTATTACTATCGTTTCTGGACTTAAATTCAATACTAGTTACATTTATATGCATGTGCAAAGTGATATTCGATGTTACAGCGATTCCGTGAATGCAGTATCGTAACAAGTGTTAGCTGCTATCGCAATTCTCTCTTATGGACATCTTCTTCTAACATAATATTTAGTGTCAGCAACTTGGTAGATTTGTCTGTAATTAGTCCGAAGGTTTTTGTAGCTATGCTTTTTAGAAAGTATGTTATGCAACTCAAATGAATGCTTTACTAATGACAATAATTTGTTCTTTAGGTAATTTTATAAATAAAATAAAGTAAAACTATGCATATTTGTCAACTTCAACGTCTGCCCAAAACAGTTGATGGTATTGGTTGTATGGAACAAGTTAGAGTGAAGTACTATAATTAAATGAACCATATGATAATAGTTGCTTTTACTCGCACTGCGTTCATTATTCTTTTTTGTATTGAATTCGCCATATTTGATCGGTGCAGGAGCTCGTATGATACACATCATGCATGATAATATACGTTAGAAAGATTCCGTATAAATAGCATTTCGATTGATTCAGAACTTAGAAACATAATAAAAAATATATTTACATGATGGTCTGGATCAATTATAGAATTTATACGAACGGTCACTGTTGAAGGTGAGGTGAAATTAAGGTTGTAGCGCATTTCAAAAAAAAAACATTATATTTTAACCTGTCTTCAGAGAACAATTATGTAGGAAGAAATGCATTAGTTAGAATATATATTTCAATTATGATTTTCGTTTACACTCAGGCGTGTAATTATGGTCGTTTTTAAACATGAATATAACACTGAATGCTGTGTGAAAGGTTCGGAATACGCCGTAATTACTATGACTATCGTATGGAGAAGGAAATTCAATACTAGTTACATTTATATGCGTGTGGAAAGTGATATTCAATGTTTCAGCGATTCTAGAAGGAAACACAATATTAGTTACATTTCTATGCATGTGGAAAGTGATATTCAATACTACAGCGATTCCGTGAATGTATTTTTCTAATATGTATAAGTTATAGCCGATACCGTAATTCTCTCATATGATCATCTTCTTCAAGATGACAGGTCCTACCAGCATTTTGATAGCTTTATCTGCAATTGGTCCGAAAATTTAAGTAGCTGTACGTTTCAGTCCTTTATTTACCACAAATGAATGCTTTACTAATGAGAGTATTTTAATTTTTTTTTTCAGCCTATTGTAAGTAATTTTATTTGAGATACATCATGGTTTTGGAATAAAGTCAAATGGTCCATATTTTTCCACATTCATATTCAGCCCAAAACATTTGATGCTATTGGTTATTTGGAACAAGTTAGAGAGAAGTACTATAACTAAATGTACCGTAGGATAATAGTTGCTTTCCTTTGTATGGCGTTCACTAAAATATGCCAGACTGAATTAAACTGAATATGAGATAATGAATTCATCATATTAAATTCTTTAAGAAATCTTCTGATATATACATCAGCTGTCAGCATAGAATGTGCAACTGTACAGTACAAATATTATGAGGATTGATTCAACAGATCGGAAGGATGATATGAAACTTTCTAAACTTATGAAAGGTAATACCAATATATCTACATGACGGTCTGGATCAATTCTAGAACTTGCACTAATACTCATTGTTGAGACTGAAGTGAAATTGAAGTTGTATCGCATTTGCTAGTTTAACCAGTCTTCAGAGAACAATTATGTAGCAAGAAATGCATTAGTTACAATATGTATTTCAATTATGACTTTCGCTTGCGCTCCATCGTGTAGTTATGACTGTATTTAAACTTGAATGTAACACCGAATTCTGCGTGAAATGTGCGGAATACACCGTAATTACTATGAGTATCGTATCTAGCAGGAACGTAAAAACTAGTTACATTTATATGCACGTGCAAAGTGATATTCGATGTTACAGCGATTCCGTGAATGCATGATCCTAATAAATGTAAGCTGCTATCGCAATTCTCTCTTATGGACATCTTTTTCTAACATGATAGGTAGTATCAGCAACTTGGTAGATATTTCTGTAATTGGTCCGAAGATTTAAGAAGCTATACGTTTTACAAACTATGTTATGCAACTGAAATGAATGCTTTACTAATGACAAGAATTCGTTTTCTTAGGTAATTTTATAAATAAAACAAGGTAAAACAGTGCATATTTCTCCACTTTAACATCTGCCCAAAACAGTTGGTGTAATTGGTATTTGGAACAAGATAGAGTGAAGTACTATAGCTAAATGAACCATATGATAAAAGTTGCTGTTCCCCGCACTTCGTTCATTAAACTTTGTTATATTGAATTCGCCATATTTGATCGGTTCAGGAGCTCTTATGATATACGTCATCCATGATAATATACGGTTAAAAGATTCCGTACAAATAGCATATCAATTGATTCGGAAATTGTGAAACATAATCAAAACAATTATCTATATAATGGACTGGATCATTTATACATTTTCATCAAATACTAATTGTTTAGGGTGAAGAAAGATTGATGTTGTACCGCGTTTCCTAAAAACATTATGTTCTATTCAGTGTTCAGAGAACAAATGTGTAGCTGGAAATGCATTAGCTAGAATATGTATTTAAATTATGACTTTCATTTATACTGAGTCTTTTGATTATGGTCATATTAAACTTCCATGTAACACTGCATACTATGTGAAATGTGAGTAAATCACCGTAACTACGATCACTGTCGTATCTAGAAGGAAACACAATACTAGTTGCATTTATATGCATGTGGAAAGTGATATTTAACGCTACAGTGATTCAGTTAATGCATTATGCCAAAATGTGTAGGTGATAAATGATATCGTAATTCTCTCATATGATCATCTTCTTCAACATTATAGGTACTAACATCATCTGGTAGTTTTCTCTGTTGTTGGTCCGAAGATTTAAGTAGTTGTACATTTTAGGAAGTACTTTATTGACCACAAATGAATACTTTACTAACGAGTATAGTTCATTTTTTTCAGATTAAGGTAAGTAGTTTTATTTGCGATACACCGTGGTTTTGGAATAAAGTCAAATAGTCCATATTTATCCACATTCATATTCAGCCCAAAACATTTGATGCTATTGGTTATTAGGAAAAGGTTAGAGAGAAGTACTATAACTAAATGAACCGTACGATAATAGTTGCTTTCCCTTGAACGGCGTTCAAAAAGGTATGCCAGACTAAACTGAATACGACGTAAAGAATTCATGATATTAAGTTCTTTAAGAACTCTTATGTTATATACATCAGCTGTCAGCATAGAATGTGCAACTGTACAGTACAAATATTATGTTGATTGATTCACTAGATCGGAAGGATGATATGAAACTTTCTGAACTTATGAAAGATTATACAAATGTATCTACATGATGGTCTGGATCAAGTCTAGAACTTGCACTAATACTCATTGTTCAGAGTGAGGTGAGACTGAAGTTGTACAGCATTTCCTAAATATAGTTTAACCAGTCTTCAGAGAACAATTATGTAGCAAGAAATGCATTAGTTCCAACATGCGTTTCAATTATGTCTTTCGTTTGCACTCAATCGTTTGATCATGCTCATATTTAAACGTGCATGTAACCCTGAATGCTGTGGGAAATATGCAGAATACACCGTAATTACTATGACTATCGTATCTAGAAGGAAATTCAATACTAGTTACTTTCATATGCATGTGGAAAGTGATATTCAATGTTACAGCGATTCCTTGAATCCACCATCCTAATAAGTGATAGATGATATAGCAATTCTCTCTTTTGGACACTTTTTTCTAACATAATAAGAAAACATCTTCAAATGCTAATTGTTTAGGGTGAGGTAAAATTGAAGTTGTACCGCACTTCCTAAAAACGTTTTATTTTAATCAGTCTTCAGAGTACAATCTTGCAGCTGGAAATGCATTGGCTAGAATATGTATTTCAAGTAGGAGTTTCGTTTACACTCAATCGTTTGATCATGGTCATCTTTAAACTTGCATGTAAGACTGCATACTGTGTTAAATGTGCGTAAATCACCTTAATTACTATCACAGTCGTATCTAGAAGGAAATGCAATACTAGTTACATTTATATGCATGTGCAAAGTGATATGCGACGCTACAGCGATTCCGTGAATGCACTATTCTAATATGTGTAAGTTATAACCGATATCGTAATTCTCTCATATGATCATCTTCTTCAACATGATAGGTACCAACAGCATCTTGGTAGCTTTATCTGCATTTGGTCCGGAACATTCACCTAGCTGTCCGTTTCAGGAAGTCCTTTATTGACCACAAAAGGAATTTTTTACTAATAAGATTAATTCACTTTTTTCAGCCTAAGGTATTTAAATGTAGTTGAGATACACCATGGTTTTGAAATAAAGTCAATCGTTCCATACTTTTCCACATTCATATTCAGCCCAAAACATTTGATGCTATTGGTTATTTGGAACAACGTAGAGAGAAGTGTTTTAACTATATGTACCGTACGATAATAGTTGCTGTGCCTTGCAAGGCATTCACTAAAATATGCCAGACTGAGGTGAAATTGAAGTTGTACCGCATTTCCTAACAACATTATATAGTTAAGTACTATAACTAAATGTGTCATATGATAATAGTAACTTTCCTTCGCACGACGTTCAATAATGTATATTGTACTGAATTATACTGAAAATGTCATACTCGTCATATTAAATCGTTTCAGAACTATCATGATATGTGCATCAGCTGTCAGCATTGAAGGTGTAAAGTTACAGTAAAAATAGCATATTTATTAATTCAGCAAAACGGAAGCATGATATGAAAGTTTCAGAACTTATGAACGATAATACAAATAAATCTACATGACGGTCTAGATTAATTGTAGAAATTGCACTAATACTAATTCTTCAGAGTGAGATCAAATTGAAGTTGTACTACATTTCCCAAATACATTATAGTTTAACCAGTCTTCAGAGAACAATTATGTGGCACGAAATGCATGAGTTCCAATATGCATTTGAATTATGACTTTCGCTCAATCGTGTAATTATGGCCATATTTAAACTAGCATGTAACACCGAATTCTGCGTGAAATGTCCGGAATACACCGTAATTACTATGACTATTGTATCTACAAGGAAATTAAAAACTAGTTACATTTATATGCATGTGCAAAGTGATATTCGATGTTACAGCGATTCCGTGAATGCAAGCTCGATATTAATGATAGCTGCTATCGCAATTCTCTCTTATGGACATCTTCTTCTAACATAAAAGTTGGTGTCAGCAACTTGGTAGACTTTTCTGTTATTGGTCCGAAGATTGTTGTAGCTATGCGTTTTAGAAAGTATGTTATGCAACACAAATGAATGCTATGCTAATGAGACTATTTGTTTAGGTAATTTTATAAATAAAATAACGTAAAACGGTGCATATTTTTTCACTTCAACTTCTGCCCCAAACAGTTGATGTTATTGGTATTTGGAACAAGTTAGAATGAAGTACTGTCACTGAATGAACCATATGATAATAGTCGCTTTTCCTCGTACTGCGTTCATTAAACATTGCTATATTGAGTTCGCCATATTTGATCGGTTCAGGAGCTTTTATGATATACTTCATCCATGAGAATATTCGGTAAAATTATTCCGTACAAATAGCATATCAATTGATTTGTCATATTAAATCCTCTTCTGCTTTTCTGATAAGTATCAGCTATCAACATTAAAACTGCACTACACCGTATTGATAATCTATTGACTGATTAAATCAGTATGAGTGATGGTACAGTTGTATCTATATAACGATCGGATTTAATAACAGAACTCATGCATATTGTGATTGGTTAGGAAGGAGGCTGCATTGAAATTCACACCATGTTTCCGAAGACATGCTGTTGTAATCTGTAAGGTTTTCAAAAAGCACGTGAGCTATTATATAACTGACTTTGACACTCGATACTCTCTTTACGATGACCCTCTTTACGTTTGAAAGGAACACTGTATGAACCAACCTTTTTGGTAGATCATGTTCATGAGCAAAAGCAACAGGAAATATAATGTAACCGGTGAAATGTGCTTAATACACTGCTTATGTTAAAGTTATCGTATCTATAGGAAATTCTATCTTATTTCTCATTGTATAAATGTGACCCAGTGTTCTATGCTACAGCGATTCCATGCATGCAATGTATAATTTGTTTCAGTGATAGAAGATAATGTGATTCTCACATAGTATCAGTATCATTTAGATAATCATTACTATTATCATTTTTGTAGCTTTTCCTTCAATAATATGAATATTTTATTTCTTTTATTCCAGGACTCCGTAAGTGATTGCAATTGTGATAAACTATGATTCTGGAATAAAATTAATTCCCTGCATATTCTTCCATAATAAAGTTCAACTCAGAACAATTGATATTCGTAATTTGCTGAAACGTGTTTGAGCGAAGTACCATAATTAAATGTGCATTATGATAATAGTTGCCTTCTCTCCCATCTCATACATGTCATACTACATTCGTTCTAGTAAATCGTTTCATTTGCTCTTATCATTAATATCGGCTATCAACATAGAAAGTGCTACTATACAGTATAGATAGTCTATTGATTGATTCAGAAATTACGAAAGACGTGTTAAGTCTAGGGGCTTAAAGATAAGTAACAGGACAAGGGAACCCAACAAGCATTCAAGTTCTCAAATATAAATTTATTCAAATAAAATAAAATAATCAAACAAATTGAAACACTTAAAAATGACTTACAGTGGTTGAATTCCTCGTACGTAATCCTATAGTCTTAAAGTGTTATATCAAGTTCTCACTAATCCGGAAACTAATCTAAGGCAATCCGAACATGCCTTGTATAGTGCATGTTTGTCAACATGTGAATGTTTGTTACCTTGTGAATGAATCCTTCAACGAGGTACAAAAGTAATTTTACAATACTGCTAACCATTGAAGTAAACAAAACAAAAACATAACTTCATAACTTCACTACTGAATTCTACAGAATTATTGATCCAAATCTTCTGCTGTAGGTCCTTTCATGAATGTATATTATCATTGAAGTCATGGAAAGTTTCACATAATCCAATATAAATTAGTTAGATATTCAAATACTCGAATATAATCTCATAATTATAATGTACTGCCTGTTTAAATCATTGATTATTCACTCTGCTATACGCAAAGAACAATCTCTTACATTTGACTCATACTATTTCAACATAATTCAAGCCGTCGTAAATAAAAACAGCCCCGTTCTTACCTCCAAATCTCTTTGAAACAATCAAATGCAAGAGCGTGCGTGTCAGGTACTGTGATTTCCCACACCTATACACACGACCCGCAGTCAGTACTGACCTGCATTCAGTTGTTTATTTCACCTTAGTAACCTTGTGAATGAATCCTACAACGAAGTACAAAAGTAATTTTACAATAGTGCTAACGACTGAATTAAACAAAGCAAAAACATAACTTCATAATGTCAAACGACGTTTATTAAAAATAGTTTATATTACAAACTCAAACGATGATAGATAATTCCGTAACAGATATACAATTCTATCTATATGATGTTCGGAAATAATACTAGAACTAATACCTATATTAATTCCTTAAGCAGAAGGCTGTGTTGAAATTCACATCGATTATCTAAGGACACAACGTTGAAACTTACAAGGTCTTCAAATAACACTTACTTGACAGTAACGGGATGAACTAGTACATATATTTTTATGAGGAATTGTCTTTTTCACTACATACCCTAATGATGGCCCTCTTTACATTTGAAACGGAACACTGCATGAAAAAAACTGTTTCGTAGATTGTTGTTGTTGTAGGGTTTAATGCCATGTTTCAACACGCGATAGGCTTTACATGGCAGCCAGTACAACTGGTGGGGGAAGATCCAGGGAAACTCCCCGGATGAACCACCTACCGACGAGAAGCTACTGGCAAGCTTTCTCACATATCCACATTGGGTGAGCCCGAGGTTCGAACCCACTAAGACAGAGGTGAGACGGCAGTGCTCAGTAACGGTAAGCGCTTTACACCACTCGGCCACCCGGAGCCCTCGTTTAGGCAGAATAAAGATATGGGTAACATCAAGAAGGAACATAATGTCTGGGTGAAATGTATCGAATACACTGTACCAAATAAAATTATCGTATCTGTAAGAAATTCGATATTATTTACGTTGTGTTTTTGTGAACTCCATTGTCTAAGCTATAGCGATTCCATGCATGCAATGTACTAATTTAAGGTATAGAAGATGCAATTCACTCATGGTATCAGAAATTTAGTAGCTTTTGCTTCACTAATACGAACAATTGTTTTTATTTTTCTTCAGGACTAGGTACGTAATTTCAATTATAATAAGCCATGATCGAGCTATAAAGTAAATCTGTGCGTAATCTTCCTTGACCAAGATCAGGCCAGAAGATTTGATGGTCCTGATTATTCGAAACGAGTTAGAGTAGCGTAACGGAAACAAATGTGTTATATGATAATAGTTACTTTCCCCCGATTGCGTTCGCTCATATAATTTACACTGTATTAGCTATACTAAACCTTCTCCGAAGATCCTAATAAGTATATATAAGCTAGCTAAAAGGTGCAGCTATACAGTACATATAGTATATTCATTGATTCACAAGGTATTTAAGCTGATACAATTATATTTATATGATGGTCAATATTATCGAACTTAGACATATATTCATTCTTTAGAGAGGAAGGCAAATTTACATTGGCACTCATTGTTCTATTTGTTAACCTATGTAGACTTTAGAGAACGATTATTTAACAGAAAATGTATTAGCAAGGACATGTATTTCAATATATTGCTTGAGTCAGACGTTAATATGACTTTATCTACATGGTAATAGGATGAATTAATAGGGTTTTCACAAATAGTGATTTCTTGGTGGAAGATGGATTGAAATTCAGACACAATACCGATCAACATATTGCTGGAACCTTTGCACTACTCGGTGAACCATATAGAAAGAAATGATTTGGCCAGAATAAATTTTGAACTAATATTTATATCACACTAAGCAATTTAATGATTGCCTTCTTTAAATTTGAAAGGAATATTGCATGAAAAAAACGTTTATATATTCGGTGTATGAGTAAAATAAAAAAGAACTTTTGTGCGAAGTATGTCTAAAAGACTATTCTATATCGGATTCTCGTATCTATAAGGAAATATTATGCTTACTCCCTTTGGATCCATCTTAAACCCGTGTTCTAAACCACAGTGACTGATTTCATGCAGGGTGCTAATTTATTTATGTCACAGTAGATTAGTACACGCAATTATCTCATAGCATAACATAACCGTTACTATCTGCATTTTAGTGGCGTTTGGTTACGTAGGTATACGTTCTAGATAAATATTTAATGGAACACCTTAAAATTATTCACTAATATGAACAATTGTTTTCGTTTCAGTAAAAGGTAAGAAATTACAGCTGAGAAGAGCTGTTCCATTGAGAAAAAAGTAAATAGATTGATAATCATAATCATGACATAATCATGTTCAGTCCAAAACATTTGATTTTCTTTATAACTTGGAATCGGCGAGCTTTAAGTACTAGAACTTACTGTGCCCTAAGATAATACTGTCCTTCTGATATAGTAGACATGTGTATGCCATATTAAATTAGCCATATTAAATCTTTTTTGAATTGTTTATGATACATATCATCTATCGCCATAGAACGTGCAAATATACAGTACAGACAGTCTATTATATAATTCAAAACATATGACAGATGATACTTTATATCCGACTTACTAAGTTAAGTTACAAATATTGGGATTAATCAGGGAGGGTGAAGCAATAAATGGATGACCTAGAACATATATTTGTATTAAAACTAATGATTTTGATGATCTTTATTTTTTTCAGACAATCAGAATAAAGTTCTAGAACTAAATGTAAAATATGATAATAGATGCACAATATACATTCAGATAAAAATTCCGAATAGAAATATGTTCATACATATTAATATCTATAGCAGAAGCAGATTTGATAACGAGTTATCAGAGACATTTCTGTTATGACATTTCTCTATGTCTATTCTTCAAAAGTTAAAATGTACATCGTTTCAAGCGCTTTCATATTCCATTTATAAAATAAAGATCATGAATCCATCTAAAGTACATAAGCAAGGGACTAAACAATAATCATACACAGACATTAAATTTAATCATATTTAATATATTTATATGTGTTAGGTAAGGTGGCGTTGGAAACGATATTTATATGAAAATAGTATCAGTACCTATTCTAATAGATCTAATGCATATTATATACAATGCATGGCTTGTGTACCAGTTAAGCCGGTAAGTAATTTCGATCATATCTTGAGTTATTCAAGGATTTCATGACAATGTTGCTTTTATTGTTTCTGTTTAAAGTAGACCTGACTTCTAAGGAAATATTATCTTCTACCTCACATTACTCGTTAATGTGGTCTTATTTTGCAGCAATGCCCATGGGGATAGTTCGAATTGAGACAAGCCACTGTTGTGGAATGAAGTATGTACCTATTCTGACATAATCAAACTCTACACATATTATTAGATGTGCTTGATTGTGTTTCATTAGTTAAAGATTTGAATGAAATGCATCGCTTCATCAGAATCGTTATTCTTCCGTTGCTGCACTCATATTTATGTTTACGGCATTTGCAACGTATAACTGTTGCTTTCGGTTAAGTGTTGTTTCCTGTTTTCTGGAAATGCTATCATTTTTAAATCTGAACATGATTTGGTAGTATAAGCTGAAAACTCAGTCTATGCAGTAGATCTACAATGAAATGTCTTACAATGCAATAAACATGTACTGTACAATAACGTCGCTTTTATCTCAATGATTATTTTTGTTTCTAATAATTAGGTAGGTATCAGTAATACATTACATAGGAGATATATTTCCAAAAAGATATAGGTAAAATTTCCAACATTGATATTTCTTATGTTTATGTGGATGTGTGCATGTCTGAATGGAACCAATATAGCTCAAAATTGCTCTCAACATCAAACAAATGACACATTGATACATTAAATCTTGAATGCAACTTGATAGAAGAACTGAAAATCTAAATAATATTTTCCTTAGTAAAAGCTTTAAGCAAACATATTGGAACAGACAAATACACACATTTGATATAAGAATATTAAAGGTTTTCATGTAAGTACATCTTGAAGATTGAAATAAAATTCAAGATAAAATGAATCAAAAAGCTCATCCATCTAAAATTACACACCATAGGTTATGAATGAATTGTGTACGGGTTTTTAAACGGGGCAATATTTTGCTTTCACCGAACCTCACGCAGCTAATAAACTAATGTGTGCTATATGATGTGGTGCATAGAGTAAGTAAATTTAAAGTCATCATATTAGAGCTAGATGCATTGTGCCGTTGGCATCAACAGGATTTAGATAGTGCACGTTATATTTTACAGCCTTGAATAGTGCATGCGGATTTTCAAAATCGTTATTTTCACCCCACTTATCAATTGTTGAAGAGTGTCTTTTTAATATGTTTGATATATTAACTGTTCCTGTGTGTAATAATTAGTACAATTGATTATTTAGAGCCTTTAAGTTTAGCCACACCTATCATGAAATGTGTCACGAGTTTGTTTATTACATGAAGAGTAACAAAGCTTTTGTGTGTGTAAACACATAATAGTTTAGCCAGGTGATATTAAGTAGTTTCCGATGGAATGGAGTACATGTCAATCCTTAGCGGTCATATGACGTTTTGGTCACAGTATTTGTTGTTTCTACAAATGTAATGTGTATATGATTTGGGTATATGAACCAAAATAACACAGTTATATGACAAACATATTCGCATATGTACATTTGAACAGAGTTAAAGTAGCTCTTTATATATTTATTTTTATATTTTTAATTACATTTTGGTGTCCGACACATCAGTCTCTTACAGTTTTATTTTGTTTCTTTTTGTTGTTTTGTTATTGTTGCTGGTGTAGGTGGATCGAACTGCAATTTTGCACTTTTTTCTGTACACTGTATTGAGGACATTGCAGATAAGTGCCCATCCCAAGGAAACAAAGATACAGTAAAATATGCTTATCTTAGGTTTGAATTAAACCCATAACACATTTATTACGAGTCTGACGCTCTACCAACTACGCTACCACAACTTAGAGATGTTTCACGAATGTGGTGAATATTTATGAGTCACAAAAAAAGAAGAGCAATATTAATGTGCGATATAAAAGAAAAAAAAAACATCTGTGTTGGTAATAAAGGAGAAATTCAATCTGAAGATCACTGAAAATAAAAATAGAAGTCACATTTATAAATAAATTTCCGAACTTGTATTTTCCTTACAAAACACGTCTTGTTCTTGAATACGTGTGTAGAATACAGTAATAATCCACGAATTCATAATATAAAATAATTTCCTTATTGAATATATTACTGTTGAAAAAAATGTGTCTATGCAATACAGAAATGAAAATACGATTATAATAAACAGACATGCACTTTAGTGCCGTAGAAGGTTAATGTGGTATTAAAGGGTTAAGTGATCATGTTTCGGTACTTATCGGTGTGTAAATTGTACCGAATCAATCTAAAATGTAATAAAGACCAAATGACTTTATGTAAACATTTTGGGGGTTTAGGTAACAACTTGCCAGTGATCCTAGGAGCTTGTTTTGGTCATTTTTTAAACTTGTTATTTGCTATTTAAACCAATCTATTAGTTTGTTTTTTCAATATCACGCTTGGGTATGGCGTGTGGTATAATAGCATTCGGTCTTCATGCATTATACGCACTTCGATGTTTCAAACGCAAAGTCGTGCCCATTATTAGTGAGATCTCTTGCTCGTCAAATAACGCTGACCTTTGATAAAGATGGTGGAACAAATTGTTGAAGCGAAATTAAATAATTTCTGAACATTGGCTTGTGAAGTCCACCATATGCTTTCTTCATCACAAGCCGCGAATGTTGGAGTGAAAGAAGGTCTGTGCAATTCCTTTTTTTTTAACTTCTAATTGGCGATTTTAATATGGGGGTTGTACATTTTTGATCAGAAATCACGAGGGCGGGGGCTCCTTGTTGTTGGAATGGTGTAAAGTGTTGGCATTGATAAAGCTTCACATATATTGGTATGGAAATAAATAACCAAACGTAGTCCACGGAATTTACCGATCTATAAAAAAAATTCAAGATCAGTATCACGTGACAGTTTACATCCAATCAGGTTGTAGAAAACTCGGTTAATTCATAATTACTTGTAATTATAAGATAACAAATATGCAAATAAACAATGAGTGTTACAGATTATGGCATGTATCTTTTTTAAAAAAAGCTGCTTTGTATATGATTGTATTTCAGATGGCTGTGGGAGATAAATAAATAGAGAAAGCAATGACTGTCCTTGAACGATTTGTACTTTTACGTTGCAAAGAAATGAACAGTTAGACTCTGGCTAATATCGTTTAGTGCCTTCAGAGTTGATTAATTATACAGAGAGTACAAGCACCTGATTTTTTTAAAGTTTACAAGACGTTACACTTACCCGAATCTCTTATAGGGTCAATCAATACTAATGAAGCCGTATCTTTATATTCAGATGGGATAAATGAAAAGAATAAAGCTGGCAGCCATTCTTAACGGTTCCAAAAGACACAATGTGTTTATGTGTGGAGTGGATTTGTGGAAGCTGTAAATTATTATGCAAATATGTAACGGCATCTCTATCAGGCACTTCTTTGTACTTTTCGTGAAGCTTTTGTTAAAGAAGGTGTATCCTAGAATTTCTATGGATTTGGTTAATAAAAGGATTCATTGTTGCCCAAATTAATGTTTTTGAACAGTAATGACTGAAGAAACCACCGTGTCTTAAGATCTATGCGTAGCGACACAAAACAATCAAAATTCATTTGGAAAATTACGTTAAGATATTCACAAATAAAATCAAAGTACATGTTAGTTATATAAGTCAGGATTATATCTTCTCTAAGTCAATTAATATTTATGAGATTTATTACATGTGCATATATATTTGTGTACAAGAAAGCAGGTTTATATGGTACGTTACCAGAATAAACCTGTCACATATCTTACATATTCTTCCTTTTTAGTTATCTGGACTATTCTGAGGAGATGTTTGTACAGTGGCTGGAATTTTCACAACAGTGCTAGACTGTCAACAAAGGTTACGAGTCCATTTTGTCCAGATAATTGCCGCAACATCGTACAATTTGATGAAGACGTGAAAGCTGCACATAATGATGTTTATTATTGAAATACATGTAACTGGTTTTATAGAGTGTAAAAAATAGATTCTCTGGGGATTATTATTTCTTGTAGACTATTAATATTTGTGTGTCGTTGAACTTTTTCTTGTGAAATTGTAATGATATTGTATACGGAAAGAGCGATTTGGTTGTTAATTTTAGTTTTACACTTTATGGAAAATAATGCATTTGTCTAATGATTTCTGCCATAAAACTCTTTAAGCAGACATTTTTGCCACAGGTGGATGTTGGGGACTGGTATTTGACTTTGAATTCTTCTTTGAATATATAGACCCTTGTCAGAATCTTATTCATGATGACAACGATAAAATGTCCCACATTCGTAACTACAGTAAACTTAGTTGAAATAAATAAAGAGACTGTAAAATAGTTCGCTCTTGTGATTAAGCCGCTCAAGTTTCAGAATAGTCCAGCTATTTGTACACCAAATGGTTTACACCACATGTGAATTTGTTCAA
>JAECUM010052656.1:0-16706 GCA_016617855.1 Megalonaias nervosa
TGTGTGTGTGTGTGTGTGTGTGATTTCACTTGTTAAATACCTTGTTGCAAAAATGAATTCAGACTTAGAATGAAATATTTGCTTTATTTACAGGCACAGGTTCTTGCAGTGAAGAGGAATCAACCGTAATTAAAAAGTTTCCCCAACTACAAAATCGGACACAAAAGACAAGGAAGAGGACACAGAAATGTGACCCAAAAGAGCTAGACATCTTTATATTGGGTGGAAGCATCTGATCAAAACAAATACGTATATGTTAATACTAGCGAGCAAAGATGGAGGGCAACAGATAATGGATGTTCCACGGGAATGTTCATTGCAACATTTATTAGAGTTAGTTATGAACACATACTTCCCTGGCGGCAAATCTGAAGTACAGAATCTAGAAGTTGCAGATTTGAATACGTTTCTTGCCAGTTTTTCTGGGAAACCTCTACCAGAGGTCATATATGAAAAGTCTTTCACTGTTGGGATATACTTTGATTCACTCAAATCCTATCAAGTTAGGATATATCTGCACACAAAGAAGGTGAGTATATATGGAGTATATGTTACACATATCGCGATTTTTCTTGTTCTTTCAAATATACGCTCTGACAGATCCTTATTATTCCCATGACACTGGCGGGGCAGGAGGATATGTCAGAAGGGTCTGTTCGTCCACACTGATCATCCGGTTGTCCGTCTTTTGGTCTGTTTCAATTGTTGTTATTCGTAACTCACCCTTCAGTAATAAGCATATATTTTCCGACTTTCAGGATATGTTTATTATGCTTTGAATATATGCATCTGTTACAAACTACCATATTATACCAAGTGTCGTTGAAAACATTTATGGCACAACATGAAGTAATTCACAGATTGAATTAGACATTTGAAAAAATTATTTCCATGATTACATTAAACGTGCAGCACACTCGTACAAGCTTGATTAAAATTTATTCCTTTGGCATTCAGATACCAGGATGACTATAGACTATACACATTATGTGTAATATTTTAAGATCATGACCTTATCATTGAAATCCATGAAATATATCAAAAGCTATATTTGATCACAGAGCAGGTGTCTGCAAAACAATATTACAGTCACATTCAAGACCTTGAACCAAGTTATCTTTAAGGTCACTGCTGTATGCAAAAGGGAATTAGTGTGGTTGAGGTGTGTTTGTGCATAACATGGCTCTTGTACTTTAGATACTGATAAATGTTACCAGTCTGATTTGGATACAACACATGGCCTGCCTATAATATTGTGATCTTGAAGAAAAATGTTTAAACTCATGGAATATAACAAAATAACAGTCATAATATTGCATATAAATGGCCTAGTAATAATTTCACAACATGAGATATCCAGAATGCATTACTGCAGTCACCTCTTTTCCTAGTACTAATTGCATGAGTAGTGTATCCTACTTGATACATGAGATTGTGGCTAATCTCCATAATACTTTAATTTTACTCAGTAACATCGAAGAATGTTGTGCATTGAATGTTGAATTATATAAATGTTTTTCGATGAATACATGTTTAAAACAGAAAGAAGAACACGCGGATGCCTCGAGTACAGAACATGTAGTTAATTCCACTGGCACAGATGATTGTACTGACACTGGAACACATACTATAGAATTCAACCAGCGTCGACGTCGCCGTCGCCTCGTAGAACTGGTTACTATTTACTAACTACAACGTTGGAGAAGCAATTTTGACAGTTCATACTTGGTAATGTGTATCACCAACATGATTCATCCATGTCTGAAGTTAAGAAATAAACAGCAAAACTCAACATGATTCATCCACGTCTAAACTTCAAAAATAAGAAGCAAAACTCTATTATTTTACACCTTTACATTCATTGACTTTATTATTTAATGAGTTTTTACCAGACTTTTATGTGGTCTACCCAAGATGCTACACTTTCAATTGCGTCCAAATATAGACAAGTGGGGCAGTCAAAGAGAGTAGATTTCTTTGATATTAAATCCTATACTCTCCGCTTTTTATATCCGCAAATGGATCAGATGTACAATTATGTTATATTTAATTTAAGTCAAGTAAACCACATTTGTAATTTCATGTTATGAAGAATTTTATCTTCCTGAACGTTTATGACTATTTTAACGTACGGTTGTTTACTCGGTCATTTTGTATTAACTGGACACTCGAATAAGCTTCTGACAGAGTTCTAGCTTAACCAGGAGATACTGTGTACATGCATTTGACTTAGCAAAAAATACATGTACTACGCTTATATAATGTTGATACATTATACATGTAAGACAATATATACAGACAATATGTAAACGTCTAAACTCCCCTTGCAGAAATTTGTTCTTGTTTTAAGCTATTGTCTTAACTCATTAACCCCTGGCGCCTAGTTTATGCGTCTGGAGGTAGTAGCCTACTTCCGAGCTCTGTAGCGTCAAGGTCATGTAAGATACACTAAAGTGGGTGGTATTATAGAAAGGTAGACAAGACAGATGTAGCTCTACAATGATACCAAATGATCTGGACGTTCTAGTTGCACTATAAAATACAGAGGGAAAAACGTAATTTTTTTGGACCCTATTTTTTTTTCCAAAAAAAATTCGCCCCTGGTCCGAATCCGATTTTGTGTCTGGATTTTAGACTTTTTGGCCTCGTATCTAAGGTAGACCGGTCTGAACTGCACACAGACAGGCGAACCTTTGCAAAAAGTAGGATAAGATGGGCATTTGGAATAAAGAGTGGTCTCGATACGAAAATGATGGGTCCGTTAAGCAAAAAACAAAAATGAAAAACAATGTTTCTAACACAACTAGGCATTAGTTTAACCAGAAATCTCTTGAAGTCGATGTATTAGGATGTATTCAGAAATAGCCACCAAAATGTGTTTCAGGCGAAAACGACAAAAACCTCCAGGGGTTAATGAGTTAACGTATAATATCAAATATTTTGGAAAATGAATTCTTATTCCTATAACGTTCTTATCCGCAGATAATGCCTACACAAATGGTTTGCTTTGTATTCAAGTGAATCTCAAAATTCTTCATTGACATTGTTTCTTTAATTTATGTGTATGACAACCTTAATGCAATGTCAAAATCTCGGCTGATTTATTTATGGTTTAAAATATATTACGACATACCTAATGTATAATAAACCTTAATTCATTAGCCTTCTTATTCTCATTTGTAGTGTTAATTTTGTACATTTTCATTCTCTTGTTAGTACACATTCAATTTTGCATTGCCATACCAACCCGTTTCTCGGACAAATAACCAATTGATGGTTGCTAAATAACTTTTATCAAGGCAAAAGGCCCATGTGTTGTAATAGACACAGTGAACTTCGCAGGAGATGGAAAAATATGTGTTTCATTAAGTAAGTATAAACTTGAATACATCATACATAATCGGTCTGTTATGTAACGTCCTGACTGCTTCAATAACCAGTTAAGAATTTTGTTCAACGACATAAGGTTCTTCGAACAGCGAACCTGTTACTTGCTGATAGCCCTATAGTCAAATGTATAAAATCCACTGTTAATTTTCTTCCTGAGACTGTAAATTAATTAAAACTAACTTCATCAACTACTTGTGCTTTTCAGAGACAAAGAATTATGCAAATGACATCTGCACCAGACGTTAGTATATTGAGTGAGCATCACATTGACCAAAATGTTGCTATCGCAGATGACCAGAACGATATGCCTTCAGACGCTGTTGCACTAATATCAGATGCAGTGACAGGTCATCAGCTATACAAAGGTGTTACAATTACAGACCCTCTTGCAATAACAGCTGATGATTTTACAGGGCCCCATCTAGACCAGGATTCTACACATCCAAACATCGTTGCAGTAAGATAAGATGCATTTACAGATCCCCAGCTTGACCATGAGGAAAGAAATTTACAGGCAGCTATTTAAGCCAGTCTTGAGTATTTTCTTAATACAATGCATTTTATGACAGTACGTTTCGATGCAAAATAAAAATGCAGTTACAACTTTGTCAAATATTACTTCATAAAATAAGTATTCACTTAATTTTATCACAGAAAGGGTGAGACCACATAGTGACATTCGTTTCATTTCGTTATTCCTTAGTGTTCTAATTATTGTCTCTACTATGACTCAAGTTGCGGGAAAAAAGACATAGCAATCCCAATGTTTGGCGTGGACTGAAACGTTTTGGTTAAAGTTGATTGTAACAAACGTACCTACAGCGTGTATGTTACTGCAAGTTTATTGCTAAGTTTTTTCCCTACTTCTGAGTGGGCCCAAAATTGAACTTTAATTAGACTTGAAAGGTCGTCAGAGTTCATGAGAAGAGGTGTATCGTTTTCTTATAGGATCAATATCATTTACAGGCATATTTTGTTGTGGCCCTTTTTTAGCACTATCAATATTTATGACATACTAATGCATGCCGAAAACGGGGACCAAAATATTATGCCATACCATAAACATTTACCTTAAAATGACTTAGAACATTTGATAATGGTGTTGCTCTATTTACCTACTTGTTGTAAATTACTGTTGAGAGTTCTTCTGAGCTATACATAATAACACGGGCTGGGGGCAGGCAAGAGGTTTGATTCCGGGGAATATCTTACCATTTTCTATAACTATGCCCCAACTACAAACTTTTACTGATCTATGGTCCAAGTAAAAATGGGTTACTGATACCATAATATATAGCTCAAGACTGCTGGTTTCGTTTATGCATTCACAAATTAGAGACAATATGTGTAACATACAACGTTTTAAATCTTATAAATTCTAGCAGGTCAAAGATTTAATTGTAGCATTCCATACAAAGAACTGCTTCCAGTTCATATTATTACAGTCACCTGTTACCATTTGTAATTTTATGAAAGAAGATAGTAGTAGCAAGAAATGTATTTCGTAATGGAAATGTTGACAAATAAACAGTTCATAGCAACATAAAAACAAGAAAAATAATTTTAAAACACTTTCTTTGAACAACCTGCAAGTCTTTCTTTTTAAGTGAATCTGCTGGTAGTTCAAGGTTTGCATAGGTGTTTCCCACTGTCCTGTTATATTTCAGCAGAAACCCAACTTGTGCCGAAATTCTTAAAGAATGGATTAGTTCTAATTTCCATGATAACGAAGAGGAGACTGTAACTATTGTTGTTCACCGACGAACGATTTTGGATTCCACAAGACGGGCAGTTTCCAGAACTGAATTTAGTTTCTTTAAACCTGTGAAAGTAATATTTGCCAGAGAGATTGGGGGAGACTCGGGTGGACCAAAGAGAGAATATTACAGGTAATATCTGACTGTCTACAATGTGTTTCTGCTTTGGTACTAGTGCGGGAGACATGTCTTTCTGTGATGTCCTTTTGTCTATCCGTCGGCCGCAAAATGTGGTGAAGTCCACTCCACAGACGATTTTAACTCGGATCTCAACGACACTTTGCAGGCTTCCTTATCACCATAGAAGGTGTGCATATCGCTCAAGCAGTTACATCGCGATTGTTGTGAAGGAGTTATTGCCTTTTTATGCTTTATTAATAAGTCACAAGTCAGTTAACTTTTGAGGGGGCAAATCTTCCTACAGAATACAACGGATCCTGTTGAAATTTTGCAGATATTTAAAATTAACAACCTAGCTCACTACATGAAAACACAATTTTCCTAGATTCAAATTTTCTGCATCCAGTTCCCTTCGTCAGAACTATAAAGCTACACATAGATTAATTAAGAAAATTTTAATACATACCAAAGTACATTACATTTAGGAAGAAAAGCACTACACGATGGATGCAAGCAGAATAATTGAAAATAAATGGTTGGTAACGGGTTACTGGGTAATAGAGCACTACCCGTTTATGGATAGATAGAGAAACTTCTGAGATCTCTTTGCATTGATTACTGTGCCGCCTGCAAATCATGCCTGACACAAAATAATCAAGTTTTCCGGCATCATCGGGCGTCTGGCATCCTAAATTGAACATTACAATGAAAAAATTTTTTTATATATCTAATGTCGTTCAATATTTTGAAAAATACAACTTTTACACAAAATACAAAAGTCAAACCACCATGGATCCTAGGGTGGATTATACAAGCTGGATAAGGAATAAATATATATTTCTGGAAATAAACATGGAGATTACCATCTTAGCCATACCTGGTCTTTGGGTCTCCTGTTTTCGTTTCATGAAAATTAAATATATATGAATTAATAGTTTTGAGTCTTTTTCCTTGATAGTCTGAAGTTTTATTCTGTGATGTGTTCAACCCTACTGCTCAAAGTCAAAAGTTGCACAGTCACACTTTAACTTCTTCTAGACATTACTTTTTTAAGATTTCCTTCTTTCTACCACTATTGACTGTAAACTTTTATTCCTAACAGACACGAGATGCCACAAGCCTTGGAGATATGGATGAGATATCCGACTGGATAACAGAACAGGGATTGCCACTAATAACAACATTAAATGAGGAAAGCAAGCTGAGACTGGTTAATCTTATCATCAAAAATAGTGTGTACTACAGGCAGCATATTTTTTTAATGACTGTAACATTTGAATTGCTTGTGCTGTGGAAATTTATGCCGAAATATATTTGCGTGTAAATGTATTCCAGTGATAAGACAGAAGATGGTCACATCATTCTGATCCATTTTATGTACATGTATGATTGTAATTGGTAATGGGTATTAAGGAGTTCCTTACAAACATCTGTTATTCTGTTAAAAATGTTTTGCATTTTGCACATAGTTTCATTCCAGTTACTTCATTGTTTGCTGAACTGAATTCGATAGACCGGAATTATTGTCACATTTAGTGATTTATTAATGCAGAGTAGCCTAGCAGATCTATTATTGCATTACGACCACAAACATGAAAGTATATTTATTTTCCAGCAATGCTGTAATTCCTGAGTCCATTACAGTTCGAAGTAATTAACACTGGAGTTAATAAAAAGATGAAACACGTAATAAAGTTTCAGTATCACCTATGTACAACCATTTACAACATTGGAGACATATAAGAAATATTATTATGTACATTAGCAACTCTTACAAGAATTACGAGAGACTCTAATATCAGATACGTATTATAAACATTGTAGGCGAAACTATAATACATACTTAAAATATCGTCGCAGATTTTGGCGTTTCTAAAATATATATTGGGATTGAAAATAAAAATACAAACTTAGATTCCTCTGTCGTGTTCATAAAAGAATTATAAAAATTTCTCATTTCATGTACAACAGTCAAAATTGTTGATATGTATATCAAGCGGAAAACATAAGATAACATGTATTTTACTTTCTACACTCTCGGAACTATTGCAACATGTCCGTTGAATTGAAGGTAACATCCCCAATCACCTAGTTTCAAGTTGTAATGGGGCTATACCACATGTAATGGGTGAAAGGCACTTCTTCATTTAAATTGAAAGATTTTTCCACATGCAATTCAGTATCATAACCTGTTTTAACGAATTTATATATACGTAGGTTTTTCTCTTCATTGGAATCCTGCATATTCATTAACATATTCGTTTTCATATCTTATAAAAGGCCTTTACATAAAATAAACAAGGAAAAAAATATTTTGCTGTAATCAATGTTCTTTGTATTATTTTACCATAAAATATTTGTTTAAAAGAAGTTTATAATTAACATTTTTACACCTTCTGAAGCATGTTGTATTAGAACACACACACACACACACACACACACACACACACACACACACAATTTGACATTTATATAAAGTATTGTCTTCATTTTAGGCTACATGCTGAAATAGCACAGTTTCAGACTGGTTTGAACTTAGGAGACTTCTTCGATATTGTTACCTGCCACAAAGATGAAATGAGCACTCTATTCACGCACAGGAGAACAATATTTAACAGTCGATGATATAAGAGGCATTTTACAAATAAACTATTGCCCAGATGGATCAAATGACAAAGAACTAGAGGAGGATACGATTTATTCTTTTGAGGTCTTTCTACAAGACTGTATGGGTAATGTTTGACTTTCATACCATATATTTTTCACAAAACATTTTGGCCAAAAAAAAGTTGCAGATTTGAAGTAGAAAGTTATAGAATCTAATATGTTCTATAAATGCAAATAATTTGAGAACTGTTTTAGCATTATTTTCATTAAGTGCCATATCTTAAAATACTTTCGTTACAGTTCCTTACAACTAACACTAATGAAGACCTATACATAGCATTTGGATACCTAACACTGAAATTCTTTTTCTTTAGATGATTCAGCTGAAGTGACGCTCTGCGATTTACTTGCGTTCTGGACGGGTGCCAGTGAGATCCCGCCTTTAGGATTCCATACCAAGCTTGAGATCAGCTTAGTCATAGATGCAAAGCAGCTGTCCGTAGCACACACCTGTGACATGTCCCTGGAGCTTCCAAGAGGTGTTGAAAATCCGGATAAACTGAAGAGAAGACTGATCATAGCAGTTGAATGGGGTGGGGAATTTCATTTGGCTTAACTTCACCTTGAATGATGTAACTCTATAGTTATATGTTAACTTGCTAAAAGCTTTCGTATCTTGTGTAGCTCTGCATTGAAACTGTAGTGACCAAGAACAACAGTTCTATTCTTTTATTCTTTTATTGGTAAATTTTAGATTTTATGGTATTATCAAGGGACAATATCGATTCTGTAACACATTGGCCCTTTTATTAATATCGTTATTACATTTGTATTTTCCGTCATTTCTTTCTTTTGCACGCGAATATATGTGCTATTAGCACTTTTATTATCTGCGGTCCGACAAAGACATTTGCTGCAACCAAGTTTTCAAAGTAATTAATTTTAGGGTGAGCATAGAAACAAAGATGCAAATTTGTGACAATGAATGGAAAAATATGTAGTTTCCTATCAAAGCCTTGATCCATTTATGTACTTGCTGCTGACTTGCTCGATTTATTTATTTATTTTTTTTTTTTGACAAGGCATAAATTTTATTGTTTTTATATAATATTTTCCCCTATTTTTGCAAGTTTATGTATATAAGAAGTTTCATGATTGGCTTCTTATTTGTATAAATAGAAATATATTTCTTCCAACATTTATGATTTACTTATGTAGTTGATGATAAGTTGTTTCTTAAAGTTATTTCGTGTTCGGAAGGCATAAATGTTATTGCTTTTTAGGATGTAAATTGACACAAAAAGGTTTATATTATTCTTTGATTATTTTTGGCAAGTTGAAATAAACAAGATCAATATACATTCTTTCCTTGCAACTTTTAAGCTTTGGTTATGTAGTTAATACTGATATCTTTCTTTATTTTATATTCAAAATAGATCAATGTTCTTTTGTAAAGTGTAAATGGACACATTGAAGTATTTTATCAGCTAAATGTATGCATCAGTATGGATCGTTTTCTTGCAACTGTTATGTTTCAGGTTTATCGTTGGTGCCTTGTTTCGTTTGATTTATTTTGTGTTCAAAATATCAGAAATGCTATATTTTTAAGGCTTAAATTGACACACAAAAGTCTATGTTATTGTTTTTCTGTTTTTATGCACTTTGAAGTAAAACAAAAGTTCTATAATTGGCTGTCTATTTGCATCAGTGTACATTGTTTCCTTGCATCTTTTATACTTCATTTATATAGTTGATACTAACTTGTCTCTTGCATTTGTTTTTTGCTCACAAGATGTTAATGTTGTTCTTTAGTGTGTAAATAGAGACATAAGTATATTCGCATGTGCTGATACTATGCATATTGAAGGAACAGTTTACCAATTGTCTGTTTATTTGCATCTATATCAGAAATTATTGAACATCTATTCAGTTTTTGTTTTTATTGTCTAAAACTTGTGCTTTAATTACTGCTGCACAATGAAAACTTTGCAGCTAGAGAAAACGTGTGCGTGTGTGATTTGGACTTTTAACGTAGCTTCAACAAATTTAGTAATATAGGTACGATATCTGCAGAGTGACAGTTTATAGTGATGTCTAGCACTGGGGCATCATGTCCCATCCAATCACATTATCCTGACACCAGGCCGACCAGTCTTAACAGTAACCTCTTAATGCTGAGCGCCAACCGAGGCAGCTGCATGTATCATGTTTATAAGTCTTTGGTATGACTCTACCGGGGTTTGAACCCGCGACCACCTGCATCCAAGGCAGATGCTATAACCACTTAGGCCACCGGAGCGGTCATCTAGTGGAAAAGCGCAATTCGTAATTTCTGATAACCTATTCAATTCATTTTATTCTGCTTTGTATTCATATCACGTCTATTATTATGCACGTGATAAGATTTCTGTGGAGCAGCTGAACCCTTTCAGTGATTTAGATTTGATGTTTGTTAATTAATTTATCGAAATCGCTAACTCATTGCAAATTAAAATCATACAAATATTTGGGCGAAAAAATTATCCTTCCAGCACGAAAACAGCAATATTAATATTTAATATCTATGTCAGCTAATGCTATATAGTTCTAAAATGAAGTAGGTACAAGATATGTTTCAAATGTTCCTTTTCGATACATTTAGCAGCAAAGGCTTAAATAGTGTCTCCACACACAAGTAAACAAATAATAAGTAGTAAATGTTCCTTTGCACTTTTTGTGAAATTTATTTTGGCATTTGAAAGTTTTGATGTTAGAGTTCACAACAATTCCCTTTCAAAAAGGACAATATTCTCATAGATGAAGTGAATTTACGTCTGAGGTATGAGCCATGCTAATAGATTCACAGCATCCTGACAAGTTGCAGGTTGTTGTCTCCCACCTTCGTCATGTAATGAAATAAAATCGGCAATGCATTGCTTCAGTACATCCTGTTGTTGATTCGTCATCACAAAATGACTTTAATGATTGGATGTCAGCAACATTCACCGGGTTCTTGTACTCAGCCGTGCCTTAAATTGCAAAAGTACAATTTATAATAATCATTGTACAAAGGAATGAATTATTCACACAGCACATATCATGACTTCTGTTTTTCCCATAACTTCAAGGGATTCATCTCTCCCCACCCATGACTCAGTTTCATTAACTCTATGTACTGGTACTACCTTTAGTTCTAAAGGTTGAAAGTTGCAATTGTGATAAGTTATGAGGAAAAACTATAACTCTAACTTGTGATGATGGTTACGATTTATATATAATAAAGCATGTTAATTTTCAGGTATAATGTAATTGCCAATGCTCAGTTATACCTGACAATTAATAAGTAGATCAGATATAAACCATAATCAATTGATATTCTCTGAATATAGCCGCTATGCACCTACTGTATGTAATATCTACTACAAGTATATAACGTCTGTTAAGTAAACAAAGACTAAAGTCAACGTGTCTATACAAATTATCTTGCTATATTAATAGTACTTACATTTTACATTAATATTTGTTCAGTATTTTAATACCATTTTATTCTTGATAATACTAAAACGTGGTTGTAACGGTTACTATTGTGAAACATTCTTACCAAACAGTTCAGGGTGAAAAAACTCGTATCAGATTTTCCATCTGGACTACCCTCATTACCCTGTGTTCTGATTTTGTGTTGGTTCCAGTCGGTACGTATTTGATCAAGTTCGCCTTGGATTACTTTTGCATGAAGCAAATTCTTAGGCTTTCTCTGTAATGTAGAAGGAGCATGGTATTATTAATATGGTAACATTGAGGACTCAAATGCTCCTAGTTATATAACTTCATAACAGAAATTATGAAATTTAATTGCAATTGGAGACCAAAGACGTGAATTTAGACGACAAAGTTTCTCAATAACATCATAATAAGTTTAAGAAATGTATTTAATAGTTCGGTTACAGTCGCTTTTTATAAATATGGTTTCAAAGTATAACCAAACATCGGGTCTATAAATAGTTACCAAATGTATCAATTTCATCTTTTTCAAGCAAATTATATGGTCTCATCATGGAACATCTTGATTCATTTACCATACCAGTATATTTATCCAAAATTGTTACTATGTGTTCATATTAGATGTCTTAAATGAAAAATAGTAGTACCTTTCACTTACATATGAATGGGGCTAGCTGTGGAGAATACACCTTCATCATCCGTATCTTTGAAAATATCTATCCAAAATTCAATGCCCATCTCGTGGAGGCTACACCACCATCTTTCAATTCTCTACAAACTCATTGCTACGTGTCAGTAGTTTTGCAGTGTGTTTATTTATTCTTTATAGTGACCGCACCTCCACTCATTGACACACAGCCCTATGTCTACAAATTTTATGAAAAGGATATTGATTTGAAACATTATCATGTGAATTGTCAGTTACAGTAATCAGAAAGTACACATTGATGAATAACCCAAACAAGGATCAACGTTCTAAGAAATATTGCAAAAAGCAGTAGTTCAAATATATATATAGGCTCGACCTTAAATATAAATTGTATATGGCAACAATTGACTATTGCCTAACAATATATGAGATCATAAGAACAACACCAGATCGGTTGAATCTGTCCGCTCAAATCAATATCATAAAGGGGCATTGTAATCTTAAATTGATGACGTTGCTTTCTTCACAAACTATAATGTTAGAAGTATTCGTGTTCTTCATAATCATGAATGAGTGTAATTTCTCTTACCCTTTCTAAATTTTGTATGGTATAATTTGTGTTAAAGACAATACCTGTTGCTACTCTCTAAATATCCAGCATGCCACCATTACCTGATTGGAAGGTGAGCTACCGATAATAACACTTTTTTCACCACACCTGTCATCTTCATGATGCCATCGCAAGGACTTTTGCATATTGATCATATATCCATTTTCAGTGCCTGCATTCATTCTAACACACCGAGGAACACTATATATATATATATATATATATATATATATATATATATATATATATATATATATATATATATATATATATATATATATATATATATATATATATATAGCTTTGTGGTGATATTTCAAAACATTGATTCAATGATGTCGAAATAGACGGTCAAGTATCATATCATTTCACTCACTTTGCTTGTGGCATGAGAATAATTGCAGCATTGTTTTACTTGATAGCGACAAATGCACCTAATGGGCATTTGGATGCAATTTCATCTCACTAAAAGGAATTTCAAGTTAAAATTATATAAAATATATTAGGTTGCAATATAAAATACCTTGGATCTCTTCTAAATAGTTCAGAAAATAAGAGGTAATAACACATGGATCGTTGTTTGTTCGTGCGACTTTCAACCACAGAACTCTTCTGGAAAATCTGAAATTATTTATTCAGGTGAGCTGAAGCATCAACGTTACAAGGACACTGCAGAACAAAGAAATACTTGAGAATTAAATGCTGATGGCTAAATATAACTAAATCGGCATATTAAGACAATGATTATGGTGACGAATGAAAAGGTGAACGGACCATTAAGCCCATAATAGGTCATAAAGATCGAGCAAATAAGCTAAATATGTAATAGCACACAAAATAATCCAATGATCTTTCACTTTAAAGATGGATATAAACATACGATGTTGATGTTATCATGGTCACTGTGGTAATACACGGTATTAACATTCTGTTGCTACAAATGATCTGACAGTTATAGGTCACATGATGTCAGCTCCACACTCATTTGTAACCCTATGTGCCTTACGATAACATTAGCGTGAGAAACCTGCGTGTGTCTGTTTTCTCCTTTTTAGCAGTTGTAATCTACCCATTAAAGTAGTTAGAGCAACCGGTTGTTTTGTGTTATTCAGCAAAACATTAGTCACTGATTAACATAATTATGTTTTTAAACTTTCCTGTTTCTGGCAAATCCAGTTTGTGGCGCAGATTCTATGAGCTAGAACAAAGTTCATTGTAAAATTTTAAGGAACACGCATGGTTCTTCAGAAAAACGAGGAAATTAATTTCTACAAAAGGATTTTCATAATAGTATATTATTGAAACAAGTCATAATTACTTTCCCAGACCTCAAATGATGTCCAACATTCCGTTCAGTGTCAAGAATAGTTCTCAGATATTCAAAAGCAACCCACATATGTTCATCAGGAAGGGGATCAAATTGAATTTTAAAGGAAAGAGAATTACATTTCAAATGTAAGAATAACAGCATGAACGTTTTTTCTTTTTTTTTTTTTTTTTTTTGTCTCTTAATACCCATTTTAACCACTCAGAGCACCAACAATGCCAAATCCATATCTTTTGATCTTGTCATAGCTATCAACATGTACTAAATAATTTGGTCCCTTACTGAAATAAACCCTTCTTGTAAGACAATGTCTGGCTCTTGTATCTAGACCTTCAGGATCCAACAAATGTTCAATCGGAGAACAGCGTCCCTGCAAACAAGGAGGATAATTACTTGTTAAACCAATTTGTCACGTCATGAGTGGCATGATGTCATGTTTTCATCTTTCAATAGGTTTGAATGAAAAATACATAGCGTATGACTGACAATGGAAAGACACCGTCATATACAACTTTCAATGAATTATTACATACATGTAATAGAAAACAGGAATAATCTGTAATATGATGCATTAACGAAAACCCAAAAATGTACAAGTATTTTATATATGACATTTATGTAGAAAAAAATACAAGAAATATAATTGCGATTAGTTGCCTCCCTATGGATATTCCATGTCTAGAAAAAAGTCTATGTGACATTTGTTATGTATATGTAATTAAATTACTTGTGTGTTAGTTTTAAATTTTTTATTTTATTTTTATTTCATTACATGTTATTGTAATAACTTTATTCACTGGATTTGACTTTTTTCGAAAAATTCAGTTTTCTGTTTTGACCTGATTAAAACGCAGTAGTGTTGCTACATTATATTTTTAGCTGACCTTGGTTCTGAATTCATAAACACTGAGTGAAAATGATTGGTCATTACCAAGGTCATGTTCAGCCCTCGTGTTAGCTCTGTTGTAAACATTTTTTTTTTTTTTAAATTCATTTCCAGTGTGGGAATCATTGATTCTTAGCTTAGGCTATTCTAGCCCACGTGCTAATTGACTTGTAGTAAGTGATCACGTGACCCATCACGCGGGTCTGAAATTGCGTTCTTAGTTGGGTTTAATACACAGTCTCAGTGTTTTTCAGTCAGTCGTATTTTACACCTTTAGAGCTCAAGGTTTTTTTTTTTTTTTTTTAATGTTGATGTCAGTTTGATTTAGATTTCTTCTATTTTTGGATTTAATAATTTATATTCTCTGGAAAACATACAAGTGCTCTTCTTCATAAAAATTCCTGGACAAAGACATTTAGTGGAAATTATTCTGGAATTCTAACTGGAACATTATAAATTGTGATTCAACGAGGAACTGTTGACATCAGTACAACGACCTCATCTGACGTCATTGCCTTCAATATTGGAACTTCATCGGGATACAAACCTTGATTCATTTTGAACCATTTAGTGTTAGGACTTATATTTGTAAATTCTAGGATTAATTTTTGGATTAGATTCACAAACCGTAAGTCCTTTTTCATATTTTTACCTTATTTTTTAGGGAAATAAATTATTTTGTTAAAATTTACAAAGCTTGTTGGCTTCACTCTTTTCTTTGTTACTTTGTACGAGCCTAGTCACGTAACACATTGCTCGACATCCAAGAACTCTACCGCTACCTGTCATTTCCGCCTGGAATAATTAAATCTGACAATTACAAAAGAAAAAACCATGAAAAAGACTATTCATTTCTTAATGTTACTAACAAATTCCTGAACTACAATTTACCCAAGTTCCTAATTCTGTTAGCAGTATCGTAGTATCGAAATTCAATTTAACGATATCCTGATCATACATTGATAATTATAAATGGAGAAGTGACGCCTGTGAGTAGGTGTAATTATTAACTATCGGTATAGCTACGCGTAGTTATATTTTTCCCTTAACTTGCACTTAGTAAGTACGCATACATAAACAACGACTTTACAGTACATAGAGCTATGAGAGGATTGGGGATCATATATATATATATATATATATATATATATATATATATATATATATATATATACTTGTATAATATAACTTATATATATATATACTATATATATATATATATATATATATATATATATATATATATTGAGGCCAACCGCTTCTAACAATGTTAAAATGCGCACCCCCAATATTCAACCTACGGAAAATTTTTAACAGGATTTCCCATGATGACCCAACACTGTTGCATCATATTAACCTATGGCATAATGTTAATTCCCGTTATGACCCTAGAAACTGTGGTCAGCCGCTTCTTAGGATGTTACCCCCACCAACCCACCCACACACACCTATACATTCATGGATAATTTGAAGATATGATTTGCCGCTTTGACCCTATACTTTGTCCCACATGAAACCTATGGGCGTGTAAACATCTATTTTACGACTAAAAATTATTTCCGATATCTGCTTGAGCCATACATTTAAATACTACTGTGATACTTTTCTAGATGGTCAAACGTTATTAGACGTAGGACTACCTTAAGTGCACGTTGGACATTATTTGCATTCCAGTTTCCACGTCTTCTTAATCCCAGACGCCGCAAGTGCCGTTTTATATGGCGATATCTGTTGAAGAAAAGTATAGTTGATTGTCGTTGAACTCCGAGGACAGCACATATTGAAAAAATGCATAAAAGTTGTTAGCACCTTCTGTCATATGTCAACCATCCGGTTCCCCACCAAGCGACAATGACTGTTGACTTCTGTAACCAAGTACT
>JAECUM010052657.1:0-11157 GCA_016617855.1 Megalonaias nervosa
TATATATATATATGAGTAATTAAACAGCGGAATTTAACATTAAAATGTATATTAAATAATTTGTATCGTATATACCGCACTTTTTGTTGCAACTGCAGTTATTTTTTGGGACCCACATCTAAGTTACATCATATATACTGCGCTATATGTTTGATGTGACTGATATGACTGAAGAAGTTAATTATTGGGAATCACATGGCTATGTACCATACCAAATAAATTGGAATAAAATGTTGGGGATCCTGGGACGAGAATAAATGTTCAGCCTCTACAAGTGGAAAATTATAATCCTTTGATTTGTGCATTTGTTGAATGAACTGTGAACGTACCCCAGAGCTGTTGAAAAGAAGCAACCGAATCTTTTGCTGACCCCTTGATGATCATATTTGTCAGCTATGTTAGGCCATTGGTAAATTGAGCAAAAGAGTAGTTTTATTGAATGGTAATTATTCCTGTGATAAAGCCTTTAGATTTGGAAGACTATTTCTGTATTGGTGGATGCTGATCATGTACTCGTTACTTTATTGTTTCTACCTTTTGTCAAAATCGCCAAACAAAAGGAAAATGTTACAATAGTCTAAAGACACCATAAATCATATTTGGTTTTCATGCAAGACTACCAGTAGCTATAAACAATTTCTGGTGAAATTTCTGTCCTTGTATTTTGAACAGATGAATGTAATCGTTTGCAGCTGTATAGTGATATAATATGTTTTGCATGAAATCAAGTTACATTTCTTAATCTGTATCTTCTGATTTATGTTAACATGTATTTTGTATCCATGTTTATACATCATCCAGTCTTGTAGGTATGTAGTCTATGAGAAGGAATCTACTTTAAATGTGAGAGTAATGTAAATGTTGAAGGAATATTGCTCTAATATTGAATGAAAAGTCAAAATAGGTCAGCATGAGGATATTTGTCACACAAGTTAAGAAAATAATATTATCTCTCAAAACAGGTATCATCGATGCTATAACAAGAAATGTTGCAGATGGTCCGTCTTTCCTTGCAAGGACAATAGCACCTCACACATCTGGGAACTTATGCAGAAAGACCATATCTCTCTATTTGGGGACAAGCAGGGTATGAAATTGATGAGAGAGCACAAGGAGGATGATCCCAGAAGAATTATTAGAAATCAGGTGTCGGAATAACTGCCATCAACTTAAGCTATTGTGAAGAAAGTTTGCGTTCGGTGTTATCTACATACAATATGAAATTGTGTCTGCTACGAAAGGCTATACTTTACAAAATATTCTGTAAATAACAGTAGTTAAAAACAAAGTGTAACATAGTAACTGCACTCACTGAAAACATTCTATATCGATTATATCTGACCTTGTTGGCCACATTATTTATAGGGCAGAAATCGACTAGTGATTTAAAAAATCTGAATGAAACCATTATGATATGATATAATAAAAAGGTAATGTTACAACATAAACTTAGAACGTCACCTGTATTCATTTATGTACAAATTCGTAAACACAGAAAATTGTCAATGTTCATGCAATGTTCATGCAAGCCTAAAGAGGACGAAGCCACGGTAATGTCCAAGAGCATCTGGATATTCTGCCACGCAAAACATGAGGGAATTACAGGTCTCTGTCCAGACCCCAGCCTACCATGCTGCCACAGTATGAACTGCCTGTATGAAGCACGTCTATTGGCACTCATCAGATCAACCTCATCATGAATGACTGAAATATCCCATCTAGACATACTGGATTTGACAAGGTGAGCCCTATCCAGGTTTAAACTTGAACATCCTTACTAATAATTTGTTACTCAGTGAAAAAGTGTTTAAAGGTGCGTGGCGAGGACTTGGGTATGTACTGATGTGCTATTCATTAATACAAAACATTCTAAATACCCATCGCACTTTTGTATATAATATATTGCTACCATGTCATCTCTTGTGTTCAATTAGGATATATGTGTGTATTATGCATACTCAAGTGGAAGAGTTACGTGAATATGGAGCTTTATACTTCCATGTACACTTCAGTCACAGTCTTCTACTGTCGACAGGCAAATATTTCACAAGAACGAGAGATCACAATGACAATAAGATTACACAGCCGTTACAGCATATATTACCAACCAAATATCTCGTGGATAACTCATACATTGGATAAAACTGAGACGGGGAGAAACTCAGGTATTGCTCTAATTGTGTCAGATTTACAAAATATACGTCATAACTGTGACGATTATAAGGATATCAAGCCAGAGTGTTTAACAGCAGTTGATATTTTAAAGAAACTCCATAATTATGTGTTGATAGACTTAATAATGTATAGAGGTCACTTCGTGCCAACAACGCTTGAATCATGCCACAAGCTCAGAAATCAATCGAAGGCTTTGTGCTTAGTACGTTTGCTAGCTACTAATAAATACAATATAATGCTTTTTGAGTACATTTTTCATTCATGATTTTTGCTGGATAATTGCTCTTGATTTGAATATGAAAACATACTAGGATGTGTTAAATCTTGATGCATGCTAGAATCTAACAAAATAATATTATATTTTATTGTCCAACGCTTTGTTCAAAGCAGCACGTTAGTCAGACTGAATTATACATTTCCCTCTCCAAACATTTATCAAGCAATATTGTGATACTTGCAATAATTCTATTTTGCTGAATGTAAGCAAGAGGGAAAACACCATTGGTATATACGTTACAATAGAAATCGAAAATGGTACTAAATCTCTTTCGCCAGTTTTATTTAATAATATATGGGTTTTACTTTTATAACGGATAACTGCTATGAATATGTGCAAGACATGTATTTATAGAAAGCATGCCATATTATTTTCTCTTTTCTGTTTGTCAATATTATGGTATGTTTTGTAGAGCTTGACGAAAGGAATAATTAATTTTGATTACATGTGTAAAACGGATTTCATAGCAAGCTCGTGATGACGCTTTCAGACATGCTTATCATTGTAACGATGTTTTGTTTTTGATGGTTTCAACGACATGTTTAACACTTTATTAGATGTATCAGACAAAGAAATTGGAGCTAAACGCCTTTCCAAAACAGTCTATTCATTTTGTCATGGGTGGGTATTGATCCCGAGACCCTTAGATGTTGAATCCGAAGCTCTAACAACTTAGCTACAACTCGGTGTTTGGAGGGATTACTTTTGTTGTGGATACATTGATAGAGTTTGGACCTCGTTTTGGTGTTTGTATACCAAACACTTCAGTATTTCGGACATTGCTATCAACCTGCGAAGTTTATTAATATGTTTTGAGGAGAGGATCAACGGTTGCAAGTCAAAATGGTGTCAACTAAGTGCTGTAATAACAGAAACAATGTACTTTTATGAATATCGTGCAAATTATAAGATCGCCTAAGAATCAGCACATATTTATTACACGTCAAAAGATCATTTTTATGAAGGAATAACAATGCATAAAAACAAATACTGGTATGCAAATGTTCTCATTGCATGTAAAAAATATATTATAAATTCTTTGAGCCAAACACACAATAAAAGGACCAAGGTTAGTAAGCGAACGAGAGAGAGAGAGAGAGAGAGAGAGAGAGAGAGAGAGAGAGAGAGAGAGAGAGAGAGAGAGAGAGAGAGAGAGAGAGAGAGAGAGAGAGAGATGCATCTACGAGCGCATCGGCATCCTTGTGTGTAAAAGTGCAAGAACGTCGTTCGTGCTGCAATAAATATGTAAATAAACGATGTGGAGGCAAGGCGATATTGTTTCGGTTTCATGGTCGCTTAAAAGCAAGCACTAAAATATCTAATCCAATTAAATGAAAGAGAGGGAGTGGAAGAGAATAGTATATGTCAGATGAAATGAGTACAAACAGCAAACACGCGTATACATAATTCCTGTGTGTCGATAAAGGAATAGGCAGATTAGTAGTTACTTGTACTCGTAACAATACCATGATATCAAAACTATATTTGAAAAGAGAGAGAGAGAGAGAGAGAGAGAGAGAGAGAGAGAGAGAGAGAGAGAGAGAGAGAGAGAGAGAGAGAGAGAGAGAGAGTGTGTTTAGAAAACACCAGATTTACATTTATAAAGGGAGGCACACGAATGCAGCACTATATAATTGTAAATATGATACACTAGAGTGAATGAGAAAAAGAGCTGCTATGGAAAAATTGTGTGGTCCGCAAACATTGTTTGCAGTTTCCATCGAAATTTAGTCAATTCTTCCTCTTGACTATACTTGCATTCCTGGAAGGCCTTCAACACAGGATGGCATGATGTCACGTTCTACAAGCTTTTCTCTCTTAAAATTAACGAAAAACTGTGGACATATATTAACAATTTTTTTTTTTCGAGATGTTAGGGCCCTTGTCCTCAACAGCCTGCAAAATCATTAAACAAAGGGGTTGGTCAAGGAAGCATAGGTGTAAATTTGGTTATTATCATTCATGATAAATGACCTACTATGTTTACTGGAGTCAACGAAATGTGTAATACAAGTTGGTACATTAAGCATCCATGTGTTCTATTAGGTGATGAAACAATGGCATTTGTAATTTGCTCCGTAACCTCTATGACTATTACTCCAAGTAGAGACTTCGATGCAATGAGGATAAAAACAATATTGCCATATTTTTAAAGAAACAAATCCTGCAAGTAAACACTTTCCTGCTAAGATTCCTTTAGCTTCGTCAAGAAAATATGCTGGGGCTACTCTCTCCTCTGACCTTTCTGATACTGCTGCAGTAAACATACATAAATACATCCATCTTCCATCCATCCATCCATCAATCCATCAATCAATCCAACAATCCATCGATCCTTAGAAACATACATACATACATGCATCCATCCATCCTCCATCCATGCATGCATGCATGCATACATACATATATACATACATACATGCATACAAACCATACAAACCATACATATATACATACTAACTTTCACTCGTACATACATACATACTTGCATACTTACATTCATCCATCCATCCATCCATCCATCCATCCATCCATACATACATACAAACATACATACATACATACATACATACATACATACATACATGCATACATGCATAAATACATACATACATACATACATACATACATACATACATACATACATACATACTCTTCGTTAGCCTAAGTGGTTAGAGAGTCTGCCTGGGATGCGGGAGGTCGCGGGTTCGAACACCGTCAGAGTCATACCAAAGACTTATAAAAAATAGTACCAGTAGTTGCCTCGATTGGCGCTCAGCATTAAGAGGTTAGTGTTTTGACTGGTCGGCCTGGTGTTAGGACAATGTTACTGGGTGGGACGAGATCTAAATTGTCTGCGGTAGTCGCCCCAGAGCTAGAAATTACTATAAACTGCCACACTGCAGACATCGTAGCGATATGATTCAGCTTGTTAAAGATAAAAATCTAAAATACACACACATCAAGCATATTACTGGCAGGTAGTTAAAAGTCTTGCTCTTCTTCCTAATACCAAAGATGAAACAACCTCAGAGGTAAGGTACACCGTACCGTAACTTGCACACTTGGTATACGAAATGTATTAGCCACATGCACCCACCCACTGAAATTCTATTTAGCCAACTTTCACTTCATGTAAATCAGTCACCTATTCTGGATCACTAATGCCCATGTTCCGACTTCGGTTGTTTTAGATCTGAACCAGTAGCATTCAAATTATATAATGCTAATTATTCAATCTTTTATGGTCACAAAGTACAACTTGTCAGTTGTGCTGAAACTACATTGTGCCGTTGCGACGATTTCTGAATTCGGTAATGCTGCTCTAACGAATTTGTTTTCGCAGCGCCATCCGCGTCAACCGTTACTATTGATTTACCACGAACAGCGAATCTAACTGGTGTACCTATGATGAGTGCTGTTACTCTCAATTCCAGCAAAACCAAGGCCGGCGGAGGTCGCGTCGGTGATTATATAAATACTATCTACAATCACCTTCACGCGTTTGCATTTCGTATTTAGGTCTCCAGGGATGCTGCGTTCATGTGTTTTGGCACCATGTCATTTAGAAAGACACTGATTACGCCCCTTATTCGTGCCTCTATCGATTGGTTTCATACAATAACTTTAACGTCGCCAAGTGCGTCTTTGTGGGTTTCAGTGGACCAGGTGTTTTTTTTTTTTTTCCCTGGGCAAGTAAGTATTGGTTTGGTATTCCATTTCAAAACTGTAACCGGTCGGTGAATTTCACGTTGTCGTTGCAGATAAAAAGTGTATTGTTTTTTCTCACGCCTGTGGGTGACGAATCTTGTTTGCAAAGCGTTTTCGCATGCTAATGCTATGACTCTAAGATGGCCTTTAGTTGAATAGTGGCACATTAGTTACGTGTTCTAAATGGTGGAGTTTTATCTTGCACTCTCGATTTCTTAACGCCGCCCCGAATAAAATATTTTCCGATCAGTGGAACTAAATAATTATAAATATTAGTGTCTGCTGTCAGTTGATCTACATTCGGTATGTTCCGCAAGAGCGTCTTAACCTTGAGGATTGTACTCTGTCGCGCACTTATAATGTTAAATTTTGGACACAAACGAGGAAAGAGATTAATTTCCCTTACATATAGATGCAAAGTACTTTGAACTGTATTTCATCTCTGACGACTAATGGTACCAATGCTGAGTATGTGAAAGGTCTCAAACATTCTTCTTTGATGAAAAAAAAAAAAAAAAAAAAAAAAAAAAAAAAAAAAAAAAAAAAAAAAAAAAAAAAAAACCGTTGATTATTTAATAGTAGTACTATTCAACCACACCCACTTTTGTATCGGGCTAAGGTTAACACATATAATCCAGATTCATGCACTTTTAAGATGTGAGATTTACGTCTCGCAACGTTATTTGCGGAGAGAAAAAAATAAGCCGACCAGTTGTTAAACTTACTAGGCCAGTATTTTCCTCCGGTTAAGTGGTTCAATACTTATCTTAATTTGTTCAATGCATTTACTACGAGTGGTCCCTGATAACTTGTCCGGGGAAAGTTTCAAATGAATTAATGTTTGTTTTCTCATCGCGGCTTAGGTCTATTCGAACTATCCTCGTCTCCTCCATCACCGTGCTTGGAAGTACATGTCCACCATGGGCGGCCTAACGAGGTGTAGAGAGAAATGATAAATCAGGTACAAATCAATGAAGTTATACTGGGGAATAGGCACGCTTGTGGCAACATTTCGCATTAGGACCATGCGTTGCAACAACCGATGATATACACGCGATACTTGATTGTTTTCAATGTTAAACAAATGTTTTCTGTGGGTGATTGGTAGGCATTTAACCTCAACGAGATCTTAGTCACTGTCGTGTTTGAAAACATCGTCGTATTTTCCACTTGGATGTTTAGAATGTCAACGACGTCAAATGGTATACCTTGCTAGGTTCTTATTTACCATGACAATTCTCCATAGACATCGCTTTAGTGCTAGTTTGTTTTCATGCAAAGAATTATATTTTAGATATTCCGCCAAAATCGACAAATGATTTCAACATTTCTTGTATTACCACTGATGGATCCAGTGAGTGCATCCAAAGCATAAAATTAGAAATCTCTACTTTACCCTCGGAGGCGGAAGCATCACGGCAAATTGCGTGGCTGGAGTTCCCATTTCTGTTAATGAGACTGCATTTTAGTCCCCTAAAATAACTAAAGCCTTTACAAATCCGAAAAGTGTGTCATTTTAATTATGCATGACGATTACCCGTGAGACTTAAGACGGGCTCGGCACTGAACGAATAAGCCGTCAATTGTGAATTTGTTATTGTCTAGACGGTAGTTGGTGTCTTTGACAAATATCATTGACGGACCAGCAAATATTGATTAACCCATACTGTAACTGGTGTCTACGAATTGTTTTTGTGACATTGTCACGAATTGCTTCGATTTGCTTTCTGTCGTTCAGATAACTGAACCGTTGAATCACTGCATACTAACATTGTTGACAATCCTTTATTCTTGTATGCGCTTTCTTGGTCTTCCCCAAATGCATCAAACAAAGGAAAACACAAGAGAATCTGAAATTCCATTAACCATTACTTGTTTAGATCTCTAATCTCGTAATGTTTGTAATTTTCAATATTTGTATGTAGCAACACAAGCTCGTCCATGTCCCACGCAGGATGGATACATCTTTGATCAGAGTGTATTCATTATCGGTTATGTCTAATACCTCAGGTTTCGAAAGCAGTACCCCATTACCGAAGTTGTAGTCATCGAATCCGTATTGGATTGTACCAGACGTTGCTGAGCAGTTTCGCTGATAATTTTACTAACCCGATTTGACACTGTTGTTGAGTCGCTAATGGTCCTTATCAATCACAAGTCCTTTGTACCCGGAAATCTTATTAGCATCTTCAGTCCAACAAGCATCATATTGTGGAGATTTGATCGTAATTGGAGGACTGAGTGCACATTTGGGAGTGGAACTTGGTCACAAATGTAATCCTTTAAATCTGGTCATTCTTTGATTCAGACTCGTACCTTTGAACTTGTGTGTGATGTGGTTCAAATAACTTTATGCTCTTGACAATTTCCGGTTCCAGACGCGGGTCTAAATAATTCGGCGGTGATATCGTTGTTGCACTAATAAAAGGCTACCCGTGGAGTAAATATTCTGGCGATAAGCATCTCCCTGGATACAACTACCGAGGGCCTGGAACAACATAGGATATATGACTGTGCAACGTGCTGTATGTTACTGACATGATCTCGTGTATAAACCATCAAGCGATATACATTAAACCTGCCGACTTAGGTCTCATCCATGACTGGAACGTTATTAACCATACACTTGAAATAATCGATAGATGGATCATCAAATGAAAGAGAATCTGAAATTCCATTGACCCTAACTTGTTTAGATCTCTAATCTCATAATGTTTGTAATTTTCAATGGATACATCTTTGATTTGAGTTTATTCATTATTCATTATCGGTTATGTCTAATACCTCAGGTTTCCAAAGCAGTACCCCATTGCCAAAGTTGTAGTCATCGAATCCGTATTGGACTGTGCCAGACGTTGCTGAGCAGGTTCGCTGATAAATTTACTAACCGGATTTGATCGTGTTGTTGCTGACGAAGTGTAACCGACTTCAGTAATTGAGTCGCTAATATTCCTAATCAATAACAAATCCTTTGCACCCGGAAATCTTATTAGCATCTTCAGTTCAACGAGCATCATATTGTGGAGATTTGATCGTATTTGGAGGACTGAGTGCACATTTGGGAGTGGAACTTGGTCACAAATGTGATCCTTTGGATCTCGTCATTCTTTGATTTAGTCTCGTACATTCGAACTTGCGTGTGATGTGGTTCAAATAACTTTATGCTCTTGACAATCCCCGGTTCCAGACGCGGGTGTAAATATTTCGGCGTTGATATCGTTGTTGCACTAATAAAAGGCTACTCGTGGCTAAATATTCTGGCGATAAGCATCTCCCTGAATGCAACTACCGAGGGCCTGGAACAACATAGGATATATCATTGTACAACGTGCTGTATATTACTGACATGATCTTGTGTATAAACCATCAAGCGATATAGATCAAACCTGCCGACTCGGATCTCATCCGTGACTTGAACGCTATTAACCATACACTTGATGGATCATCAAATGACGCATAAAGGCAGTGATTGCACAAAGAGATACCACAAATATGTCGAGTGGAAAATATATGACTCCAACTTGTGGCAATTTTTTTTTTACATTAAAAATCAAATGTCGTGGTAAAATCCACTGAGAAATTATAGCAAAGTGAGGCATTATGAAACAGAACATAGGTAATCAAAACCGTAGCATCCTCAGTCTATCCCGTGAAAATAATTAATTATGATTCACAACAGAGGCAGCCATCTGACTTTCATTGATGGCAGCATTGATTTAGAAACTTGGAGGAAATAGAGCGTCAGTGGTTTAATATATAGTCGCTTAAAATGTGTTGTTTGCATTTCTGATTGTGCAAATATGGAGAAATTAATTAGACTTTACGTAAACACTTTATTCAACAAAATTCCAATAATAACGCAACTTAGGGTCAAACGGGTATCTATAATGGAATTTGTAGGCTTGAGGCTTTTGACTACGCTGAGTTGCAACATGTATGATGATGCATCGAATTCACACCTACCACTTACGTCATGTCTAAAATATCTTTCCATAAAATCGGTGCACTAGTGTTAGAGAGGATAACCATCCATTGAGTGCAAACATCCAATATATCATTTTTTTTAAAAATTTAGACAGCGAATAATATAATAATGGTACTAATAAATGAGCAAATAAATATTTTTTGTGACGTAACTTTAATTTGTCATTTATTACTACTGATTTCTCAACATCTTACCGCAATATGTAACCAAGAATGTCCAGTTAACCAAGGTGTAAGACTGTAGCATTATATTTCATTGAATATGTCCAGTAATATTTCAATATAGCAAAATAAAATGGCACATATAATGTTCGCAATTATTCGCGGAGGGCGTGGGTGGGCTCAATCCTCACCAGTTGGACTATCATTGTCCCGACTTGTCTGTATCATTGAATCGTACTCATATTGCAAGCATTTCATTAAATTCTTCAGCCGCACTAGTAATGGTCCTTACCCGTGACTATACATTCCAATATAACTTAAGTGGCACAAATACCTGCGTGTACTCATATAATTGAAAACCAAACTTACAGCGACATACAAGTGACTAAGCTGCATGCGGAATCGCAAGAAAAGGCCTCAAAGTATAACTCGCAGTGGAAAGAAGAAAACAGCTGATGCGTTTCAGCCTTGGTAGAATTTTCTTCTTAGTAGGGTAGCATAGATAATGCCAGAAAATAGTATGGTGGAGAGATATCTTAAAAGAAGAGAACACAATCTATATACCTACTTGTTTTCGTCATGGAATTTTTCCATTGGCATTCCGTGCGTCAATGCAGATTATACATTTAGGCTGACACTTTTCAAACAAGCTAAACTTTCTAGCGGACACCTTGTTGCATACACGCACAAACAGACACTGCAAATGAGTTGTTCTTACACATCCCTTGCTTTAAACAGATTACCGTCACTACCGACCATTCGATGGTGATAACTATAGATTTGGTTCCGAAGTATAAGTATGAACTTCTATATGTGTGTCCCCTGTCCTTGATCCAGATTATTAAACC
>JAECUM010052658.1:0-12729 GCA_016617855.1 Megalonaias nervosa
TATATATATATATATATATATATATATATATATATATTGTTACGACCCTGTAGTTAAATTACATGTGTGTTAAAATTTGAATTCTTTCTAATTCTTTTTATTTCATTTTTATTTCATTTTTAAATCATTAAATATAATTATTATTATGATGATGATTATGTTCGCAGGATCTGATATTTTGTTAGAAAAGTCGTGTTTATTTAAAACCTAAATGTGACTCGCGTAAGCACGATTTTTGTATGACGGTTCTGTCATATTAAGTAAACAGTCCGAAATAGCTATGTAAATGATTGGTTGTGACCACGGTCATTACTAATAATACTTGTTGACATTCTATACTACGTTGGCGATATTTCGAAATCTCCATGATTTCTTCATGCTTGTACATGAAATGACGTATTGAGTTTGCTTTAAAATACTCAGGTACCTGCGAACTAGTCTAGAGTCATATTTTAACATCTTAGAGAGTCACATCGTAACATCTTATAGAGTTTTCAATATCTTAAGAAGGCATTCTTTTGTGCTGGAAAGAGTTGTTCGTTCGATCGTATGAAGAATAACATGTGTTTTGTTATTGAGGATAGTTCTACTTCGTCTACCTTCTAAATAATAATTATTTTCCCTGGAGAACTACACAACTGGCTTTTGGACAAAGACATTTGCTGAAATTATTTCTAAATTGGAACAGAACAATACAAATTGTGATTCACAGTGAAAATTCTGGACATTTGTGTTAACCTTCGTCTGACGTCATCATCCGCCATCTTGGAACGGAATTGAGATTCAGACTAAGTCAATTTAGAACTGTTTAGTCACAGGACTTATGTGTTTTCACAATTTTAGGACACTTTTTGGATCTTCTTCGTAAATCGTAAGTCTTGTTTAAAAATGTTTACCTTTTCACCGTGTTTTCTAGGGAAATAAATTATTTTTGTTAAAATTTACAAAGCTTGTTGTCTTCGCTCTTTTCTCCGTTACTTTAAACGAGCCGTATAATCGACTGTCATATCAGTGTATAATCGATTCTGTCATATCAGTGTATAATCGACTCTCATGTCAGTGTATAATCGACTCTGTCATATCAGTGTATAATCGACTCCATCATATCAGTGTATAAAAAAGGTGGTTACTGAAGCTAGTTTGTGTAATAAGAAGATTCTATGAAATTTTATTTCCTTCCTCGGTAAAATGTTACCAGTGTAGTATGTCATACACATTTTCGATATAAAGCATTTAAAAATCTGAGGATACCAAGAAGACTACCCATGATACTCTCAGAACAAATATTTCTAATGTATTTTCCAAATCTAGAGAAAAGCCAAATTACTGTGCTTTCAGTTATGTAGATAACCTTTTATACTCTCGGGAATCTACCTGCACCACTATTCTCAGGAATTTACCTACATCACTATTCGCAGGAAGTTAACTACACCATTATTGTCAAGAATTTAGCACACCACTATTGTCATGAATTTACCTACGCCGCTATTGTCAGGAATGTACCTACACCACTATTCTCCGGAAGTGACCTACACCATTAATGTCAGAAATTTACCTGCAACATTATTGTCAGGAATTTACCTACACCACTATTCTCAGGCATTTATCTAAACTATTATTGTCAGTAATTTACCTACACCATTATTGTCGGGAATTTACCCACACCTATATGAGTAGTACAAAGTCATAATGATATACCAACATAACTATCAGCAGTATAGAGTCCCAGTCCTACACTACCACCTGAGTCCCATTAACATGGCAACACAATCAGCAGTAGAGATAGTCCCATTTGCATACCCACACCACTATTATCAGCACAGAGAACCTCATTGACATAGCTACATCACTAACAAAGAGAGAGAGAGAGAGAGAGAGAGAGAGAGAGAGAGAGAGAGAGAGAGAGAGCCCTAATTATATTCATAAACCATTATCAACAGTTCAGAGAGTCCCTGTGACATACTCATACGACCGTCAGCAGAGAAGAAATCCGTTGACATAACTACACTACTATCAGTAGTGTAGAGAGTCCCACTGATATGACTACACTACTATCAGCAGTCGAGGGACTCCAAATGGCATATCTACACCACTATCAGCAGCCTAGAGGGTCCAATTGGCATACCTACACCAGTACCAGCAGACTAGGGAGTCTGATTGGCATGCCTACACCACTATCAGCAACCTTGGGATTCCTATTGGCATACCTAAACCGCTATCAACATCCTAGTGGGTCCGATTCGCATATCTACACCACTACCAGCAGCATAGGGAGTCCGATTGACATGCCTACACCACTATCAGCAGCCTAGGGAGTCTGACTGGCAGGCCTACACCACTATCAGCAGAACAGGGAGTCAGAGTGGCATATCTACTCCACTATCAGCAGAATAGAATGTCTAATTGACAAAAATGACAAGGTTCATTGTATACGTTGTCATCTTATAGCTTCCGTCATATTATATACAAATAAACAAAGAGGCCTTTGAATATATTCATGTTAAGAGGAGATGATAAGATAACCATAATGGCTCTTTTCTTCTACTCTGGTATAGGTAGAGTGGTGAATAATCTCTGAAATATATTCCTTGAATTGCACAGTGTGCGCTATCTGTTAGGAGATCCGAACAAAAGTTGAGATCCATTTGACCAATGTTATTATCACGTAGGAAATACAAAACTGCGTCAAAATAGCTTTTCTATCAGATTTTATTTATGAAAGGAACTTAATATAGTTGACGTGGTAAAGATAGAACACGAGTGAACGGTAACCTTTTATCAGCTCTACGTATTGGACGTTAAAAAGGCAGTTTTTAATGGATACGTAGTGTTGTAAGCAATCAGTACTGCACAAGGTAAGGCCATCAGTTATATCTAACAAGACAGGCAAAAGAAGTAAAGATGATGCGATCACGTCAGCATCCGGCTTAATAACTGCACGACAGTATATCTCCATGGTGACCTTAGTAGTTTTGCAAGAAATCGAAGCATTTATTTTCTCTCTAAGTATTTACATAGCGGATAGCTTTACAAAGTGACAAGTTGTAGAAAATTCAAACTTAGTGAGAATCGTCGTGCTTTTATATAGAAAAATAATATTCAAGAACATACATAGATACATACATACATACATACATACATACATACATACATACATACATACATAATACATTATTTATGAATGCAGACACTCTACAGTTAGCTGAACAATAACCGCTGTACTAGGGAAACCTGGAAATATATAATATAAATGTCCATCCCGCAGTTAAATTATATCACTATACATTTTTGACACGAGTTGCAATCAATATTAAAACATTACATTGAATACTGTATCAATGTATCCTCATAGAATTAATAATCAATACATATTGTACATCCGAAACTATGCATACTACGGCAAGTGTGATTAATATGCATACTACATCAAGTGTGATTCATATGCGGACAATACATCAAGTGTGATTAATATGCAGCATACTACATCAAGTTTGGTTAATATGCATACTGCATCAAGTGTGATTAATATGCATACTACATCAAGTGTGATTAATATGCATACTGCATCAAGTGTGATTAATATGCATACTGCATCAAGTGTGATTAATATGCATACTGCATCAAGTGTGATTAATATGCATACTACATCAAGTTTGGTTAATATGCATACTGCATCAAGTGTGATTAATATGCATACTACATCTAGTGTGATTAATATGCATAACACATCTAGTGTGATTAATATGCATAACACATCTAGTGTGATTAATATGCATACTACATCTAGTGTGATTAATATGCATACTACGGTTAGTGTGATTAATATGCATACTAAATCTAGTGTCATAAATATGCATACTGTATCAATGTGATTAATACTGTTACAAGCCAGGGGTCTTTGCTTGACCGAGCGGTGTCAAACCCTGGCGCGATTCCCGCTAGAAGTCATAAGTTTACCCCAAATTTCCAAAGACTTCTATACAACTTCAGTTGTACGTTAGAAAGCCCGACGTGTCCATTCTATACATAAATTTTACTCTAATCAATGTAAAACCACAGATTTCCCAACTTGCCAAATATCTATCAACCGCACGTTTGCATAGTTTCCCTTCATCAACTTTCCGTACCATCAGCAGTTCACGCCGTAGAAACTCTACAAATATCCCCTACCACAGGGAACTGTTTTAACTACGCCACCTTAGGCCAGTCAATCCATAGTTCCAAGGCACATTACGCCAGTACAACTACATCACATTTGCCACCATGGCGACATAAACGGTATCTGCAGAGTCCCTTCTCATTTTATTCCATTGTGTAATTTAACGGTTTTCTACCGTAAATACTGCCACTGCAGTCACAACACCAAGGTACACTACTAGATTTTATTAAGGACTACATTATGACAGGGACAGTCATGCGGTTTGGGTCTTATTCGCTACTCACTGACCATGGCATTATGGAAACTCACTAACACTTTCTCTCCGTGACGTTTGCTCCTAATAATTGGCTATTTATTTCGGGCTACGGAATATTTCCATTGCACCGAATTCCAATAATCAAACAAGTAAAATCACACAAATCTAAGAATTCCTTAAACGGGGCGCTATAACCAAATGCGCATCTCCAAAATTTATTACAATACGTATACTAAGGCAAGTGTGATTAATATGCATACTAAATAAAGTGTGATTAATATGCATAATACATCAAGTGTGATTAGTATGTATACCACAACAAGTGTGATTAATACGCATGCTACATCAAGCGTGATTAATATACATACTGCATCAAGCGTGATTAATATACATACTGCATCAAGTGTGACTAATATACATACTGCATCAAGTGTGATTAATATGCATACTACGGCAAGTGTGATTAATATGCATACTATGGCAATTGTGATTAAATATCAGGCAGGGATTTTAAATCTCGAAGATTATAAAATAATAAGTAGCATCCAGTCTTTTATTATATAATGAAGTGTGAAATATAGAGACTTATTTGTGAAATTTTCATATTTCTTCTCATGCTTCTATTTTTACATGTGAAAAATATATCATTATATTTTCACACGTGAAAATACAAGATAAACCATTATGTTGTGCGACGCTTGGTTTTGTACGTATAGAAAAGTTGTACCTGCAGGAACAAAAAGGAGTACTTTGTAAGCTAAAACAAATAAATAGAAACTGCCTTACATTTCAGACATGGAAATTAATCTTTGAATAACAAATTTGACCAGACGCCGTTCGCCTCTCGCCGAAGTTATTTCCCCTTACTTCAAGGGCAAAGGCGCTGTTATGCATTGCTGAATCGGATTTGCTTTGTTTTCAGATAGGGTCAAATAGTTTACAAAATGACAAAAATGTAATTCACCGAGACAGGTTATGCCAACCCAATCCTACCGCATTCTTAAGTCACGTACATTTATATGATCAGGCTAGAAAGTCAGATGAATTAAACTCAGTGAGGAGGGGTGAGAGCGTGTTGTGTCAAGCAAGAGTTTATTCTTCTAAACTTCGACTGAAGCAAGAATGGTTTATAATGAAAAGAAAATTTTATTTTCCTAGGCTAATACAGGATAAATTATATATTGTGGTACCAAACACTGTATGTTTTAACTATTGGCTTCGCCTTTCGTTAAAATATCATTTTTTTGGTAACACACGATAAAATATGTCCGGTATTAACGTAGGAAAAGGAAATATATTCTATGTATTTTAGCTAGTCTTTTATACAAGGTATAAGGTTATGTGTTAGCGAAACTGAAGCCACACAAGTACTAATTTGTTCTTTTGTGAAACAATTGTAGCCATTATGAGCAAACGGAGACCACCTGAGATACCCGCTGGTGACGAGTGGTCACTGGGCTATGAAATTGTTGTTCTGAAATCATATGGACAGGAAATTCTTTGTTTTGCTCAAGAGACTCCCTTGGCTGGTCATTTAGGAGTCAATAAGAATTAACACAAGATCTTGAATCATTTTAATTGGCCGAAAATTAAAAGTGATGTTTGTAAATACTGTAGTTTTGGTCACACTTGTCAAATGGTAGGAAAACCCAATAAGAAGTTACCTGAGGCTCATCTGCAACCTATTCCTATATTTGACTAACCATTTAGCAGAATAATGGTAGACTGTGTCGGTCCCTTAACTAAGACCAAGTCAGGCAACCAGTACATGTGCAGCATAATGTGTCCGTCCACAAAATTCCCAGAGGCAATTCCTTTGAGGAATATTAAAACTAAAACCATCTTGAAAGTTTTGATAAAGTGTTTTCATTATTTGGCCTTCGCAAATCTATCCAGTCTGATCAAGGGTCAAATTTTATATCTGGAACGTTCCAGCAAGTTATGCATGAATTAGCCATCTAACAGATTAAGTCGTCTGCTTATCATCGTAAAAGGGAAGGGGTTTTATAAAGATTTCATCAAACGTTGACGAATATGATTCGGTCGTATTCCTTTGATACCAGAGATTGCGATGAGGGTGTTCATTTGCTGTTGTTTGCTATTAGGGAATCAATTCAAGAATCATTAGGTTTAATTTATTTTGAACTAGATTTTGGACATACTGTCCGTGAGCCATTTAAGTTATTAAAATAAAAACTTCTTTCAAACGAAGAATCCAAGAATAATCTTCTTGACTATGTCTATGATTTCGACTATAAGTTGTCAATTGCTTGGGAAGTTGCAAGAAATAATCTTCACTCTACTGAATCAAAACTGAAATTATAAAGGAATGAGGTTTTCAGCCTAGTTGAAGAGTTCTGGCTCTCTTGTTCATACCTCCAAATTTTCTTCAAGGTAAGTATTATGGTCCTTATATAATTGAAAAGAAAGCTAGCAACTTAAAGTATATCAATAAGATTCCTGGAAGGAAGAAAAAGAAACAACTTCATCATATAAAGATATCAAAAGAGTATTTTGGTAGAGATAGCCCTGTTAATCATTCAGTCAATTTAGTTGTACCTGTCCCACACATTGAGTACGTATATGATAGCATGCAACCAGACTGTACTGATCTTGGTTCAACCAGTCTTCGGAAGTCGGTTGTATCATTCATAAGACATATTCCTTTGTAATTTTTATTATTATTGTATCATATGTACGATTGAATAATATGTAAAAGATAGCTTTATTGTATAAATCTTTCTTTTTATGCGGAGAGATATTATGTATATCCATATTTTATGCTTAACGTTTATCAGTCATTGTAGGTTGTAGTTTATGCTAATAGTCATTAGTAAACAAATGTTTAGGTAACTAACATTTGTCCATGGTAGTGGGTTGTATTTTATGATAATATTTGTAAACATGTGCACATGGCCTTTTAAAATTAGAAAGTCCGGAAGCGAACGTATGATCAGCATAATTGTCATTCTTGTGCCATAGGATTTTATATAAGGTTCTGAGAAACAACATTAATAATGCCTATTATAATATTATTCTTTGGGATCACTTTTCGTTGTATTTATATATAATTTGAGAGAAATCGTTTATTCAAATTATTCATTGGAATTAAGAAATGCTCATTGACTGTTTGGACCAAAGCATTGCTTTGGGATTTATGTGATTCATCCAAAGACATTATGGGTTATATCTTTGTGATACATCCAGACTCTTGGCACATCAACTCATTAAAGACTATTGGCACATCAGCACATTCAATATTGGAAAATTCATTCGAAATATTCTACACTTTTGGACTTGTGATAGACCTTTTAGGAATATTTTGGAATTCAAATCAAAATACTAAGTTCCTCTTTCAGTTGAACGTTGTAAGATAAATAAATATATTTCTTGGTTTTAATTAACTTTTTGGTTTTGCCTCTTTCTTTTACTTAGTTTACGACCGTAGAGTCGTTATACTGTATAAATAAACGTGGAAACCCACAACACACCCGACCAGAAGAAAGGCGTGAACTTACAAGTCCCATTACCGTGATAACGTTGTGATATCTAATTAGGCGACTTTAGTCATTAAATGTAACAGTTAGATATGATTCCATTTGTTGTGGCCTGTCTGATGACATAAACACTGCATGCCAATGGTTGTTTCCTAGGTTATGGACCAAACATTGCATGCCAATGGTTGTTTCCTAGATTATGGACCAAAACATTGCTTGCCGATTGTTGTTCCTAGAATATGGATCAAAACATTGCATGCCGAATGTTTGTGGCCTACTTGTTTTGACTTAGAAGCATTGCACGAGCAGCTACTACTTCTCCTAGGGCTCGCAATACCAAAATAGTGCACCTGTCAGTAAGTGCAAGAGGTATTAGCTATGAATATTTTGTTATAACTGCTTTTTTCTTCTTTGAACATGTCAATAAATTTAAATGCCGATCGATAGATAAAATAATGGTCTACAAAATGTGCAGCTGCATGTACAATTCGTCCTAAACTTATAGAGTGTGTTGCGTATAATAGGTACATGACAGTGAACTGACGGAGAAACAATTCTGCTACCGGGCAAGTAGCATACTTTACAATCTGGGCGATGCTATGGCAATCTCTGATTGATATCAAAAATAAAATTGGATGAAGCGTACGGATGTAATTATCTGTCATATTCTGCAATCTTGAGGTGGTGTAATTGATTTTAAAGATGACCGCGAATCAATCGAAGATGACCAACATAACGGAAGAGCGTTGTCTGCGATCGATGAGCAGGAAGTGGCTGCCACAGAGTGGGCAATTGGTGAAGATGTTCAATATTCAATGTAAGATATTATGTTCAACGGGATTATTTTGTCTGCTGTATGTAAACTATTGACGACTCCTTTGAAGCTCAGAAAAGTTTCTGAAAGACGGCTGATCAAAAACTGAAATTGGGTTGAAATCGTCAAGCATATACTCCCCAAGTATGGAATGAATGACAGAGATATTTGAAAGGGATTGTTTCAGGTGATGAAATATGTATTTACGTTATGAATCCGAATCAAAGTAAATGAATAAAGTTTGGTCCTGAGAGAGCGAGTTCAGACCACAAATAACTCGACTTGGTCGGATTGTCAAGAAAGCTATATATATATATATATATATATATATATATATATATATATATATATATATATATATATATATATATATATATAACATTTTATGCATTACATTTCGATCGTCCAGGTTCTGCAACACTACCCAACCACCCATCCGCTTACCGAGGTATTCATCTACTCCATGACAACGCATAAATCTGCAGTGTTCACGAACATTCTGAAACCTCACAGCATCCAAAACTCTGCCACAACCTACGTACAGCCCTGATTTATCTCAAAGAGATTGTTAGCAGAATACTGTTATCAAAGAATTGACGAGGGGCCGGAAATTTCAAGGCTGCAATGTACCACAAAAATGTCAATACAAAGTATCGTTTAATTATTTGATAATCAGACTAAGAAAGTTTATAGAGATGCATTGGGATTATTGCCAGGGGATGCACTGTGTGGGGTCATCATCATCATCATCATCATCATCATCATCAATCCCTTAACCCAAGAGGTCGTTGGGGCACCACAGTTGACTTTGCAACCAATTCTCTCCATCTTTCCCTGTTCTCTACTGCCCTTTGGGAATCTCCAAATCCCATGCCTGTCCACTCCTTAATGTTGTCTTCCCACCTCTTTTTCTGTCTGCCTCTTCTTCTGCACCCTCGCACTGTGCCTTGCAAGATTGTTTTTGCCAGTCCAGATGATCTTGAGACATGGCCATACCACTTCAGTTTGCGCTTTTTTACAGTGGTCAAGAGGTCTTCATAGGATCCGATGGCTCGTTGGATCCTGTTGTGGACTTCTTCGTTGGTTACATGATCAATGTATGAGATGCCCAAGATCTTGCAGTAGCATCTCTTTTCAAAAGTTTGAATCCTTCTTTGTAGATTTGATGTGAGCGTTCATGTTTCACAAGCATACAGAAAGATAGATATGACAATCGAGCGCATCAGCCTTATTTTGGAACCAAACGCAATGTTGGTATCTTTCCATATTGGTCTCAACCTTGTTATTGTTGATGTTGTCTGGGCAATCCTGCAAAGTAGTTCTGGTTTGGAGCCCTCGTCTGTGATAATTGATCCCAAGTACTTAAAGCTTGTGACTCTTTCCAGCTTCTGTCCACTGACCTTTATTTCTGCACTGATGCCATTGGTGCTGTTTGTCATCAGTTTGGTTTCATCGGCGCTAATCTCCATACTGTATGGTGTGTGGGGTACTGTTCAGTAATAATGAATTTTGTTTTACAGCGCAATAAACTATTCAGAACTTACAAAATACCCCTTGTCTTGTACTTGCTCCATGGACGTTAAAAGATAACATGTCAAAAACGACAGTTTTCAACATCATTTACTTTGGCAGCTTAATCCGATCATTTCCTATACAGAAACATTATAATCAAATCTGGAAAATGTATCACAAAACTTCAGTCTAACCATCAACACCAATCAAATGACAATGTTTGATACAAAGTTTTTAGTAATATTAAATCGTTTTTGAGAAGTATTTGACAAGATCGCTTTTTGCTTGTAAATTCTGTGATTAATCAATATATTTAGACTTCACCTATTTTACATTGGAATGATCGTCATTACGTACGGACTCCATCTAAGATCAAAATCAAATCCTCCACCTCTTTTTGTTTTCCATTTCATAAACAAATGTTTAGTTCAATTTCGTTTATCATCATCTCGTTCTGCGAGAGTTATCTCTTATTTTTATTTCTTTCTTTCGTTTAATGTTTTTTTCCTATAAAAAAAGAAAGTCATACGACTCTGAGTGGCATAAGATCTTTATCCTAAAACCTCAAGCTTAAATTGAGCCTCGGTGTTTATGGTGTTGTTTTCATTAGAATCCTCACATGGTTAGTTTGAGAAAGTCAAAGGCGCATAAACTTACCATGCATAATCACTCCCATCGCTGTTTTTCTCACGGGGACATGCATTCATACAATATAATACATCCAATCAAGCGTTAGGCGTAGAGAAAAACAAAATTTTTATCTCATGTGGAAAATCTTATCTGCAGAAAACATCCTTTTGTACAGGCACCGGCAGCGTCTTCTGTAATTAGTGAATGGGATGGTCATTCTAGATAGCCACGGCTGTTCCATCTGCTCCAAGACTGATTTAGTATAGGAAAGGATATGTGACAGTAGCTCAGACCGGCTTCATAGCTCGCGTTCTATTTCCGTACTGGAAGAAAGAGTAAAACTTAAGCTCAGTCAGACGCCAAAAATCTATCCTGAATTGGCAACTTTAGCAAGAATTACGTTGCCATCGCTGCCAAAAGCAAATCAGTTTACTATATCAAAATAATTATATACTTTACAAAAATAAAGGGTTGTGAAATTTGAAATAATACAAGTATGGTTATTTTGCAGGTGAGCATTCTGAAATGAATAGATATTTTGAAAGCTATAATTTCTAAAATGTAATTTTATAGATAGGCTGTCATTTTATTTATAGCATAAATCACACTGATTACTGTTGAAATTGTATTCAGTTGGTAACGGAACTTGTATTTTTGGAATACCACGTATTTGACCGTCCTTAAAAATAAGTATTAGCTCCGGTGCTCGTCATTTATTGTGCAACATTCACAAGCGGAAGAGCGTGAGTTAGAATCCTACTAACATCAGCCACGGTCTGCTGCTTTGTTGTATCTCTAACCAGCTGTTTTCGGCCATGGTGTATCTCGGAGCAACGGTTTGCTGCCATGGTGTATCTCGGAGCAACGGTTTGCTGCCATGGTGTATCTCGGAGCAACGGTTTGCTGCCATGGTGTATCTCTGAGCAACGGTTTGCTGCCATGGTGTATCTCTGAGCAACAGTTTGCTGCCATGGTGTATCTCTGAGCAACAGTCTGCTGCCATGGTGTATCTCTGAGCAACAGTCTGCTGCCGTGAATGTCTGTGCCCGACATTCTGCAACCGTGGTATGTTTCCGAGCTTACACTCTTCGTTTCGGCACATTCTAGCGTTAATCCGTCGACTTGCCGTTAAACACTCAACAAACAAATAAATGTGTGGCTCAAGGTCCCAACCATGGACGTTATTTGCAGGCCGCAACACGTAAGGTGTATGTGACAGTCTGTTTACGATTATATTATTATTGCATCTTTACACGAAATGCCCTTACAGAGATGAATGGAGAGAGAGAGAGAGAGAGAGAGAGAGAGAGAGAGAGAGAGAGAGAGAGAGAGAGAGAGAGAGAGAGAGAGAGAGAGAGAGAGAGAGAGAGTTTATATACTATTCTCAGATATATTTCGAGCACGGAAATAAGATCCAGTATAATTATTTTAATTACAGGTGATTCATTTGCCCCGCTGCCTGTTTTGGCATGATTGATATACAGTGTTTTAATTCAACGGAAATTGAGCGTTATAGAAAAGAAAACAAGATAAAGCACGGAAACAATATTCTCACCCTCGATCCAGGATCTCTTTTTTTAAATTGTAATTGTAAGATACGGAGTAACGTTTCATGCACTGGCCAATGTCTTGAAATGGCTTAAATGTCGAGAAAGCTAATTCTGACTTAATGCATATGAGTCATACGTGGTCTATCTGTCAATTTGTTTTCCTATTTATTGACTATTCATTCATATGCGTTTTCAGTTTAACGCCCCTTTTTCAGCGCACGATAGGCTATATATGGCGGCCAGTATGACTGGTGGAGGAAAAACCCGGGAAAACCCCGGGTAAGAACCACTGACAAGCTTTCTCACATACA
>JAECUM010052660.1:0-10158 GCA_016617855.1 Megalonaias nervosa
TATATATATATATATATATATATATATATATACCGTATGCCTACGTTAGCAAACACTCATAAGAATAAGAACATGCTAAGAATGGTGATTCTACGAATAACCTCTACTATTAAAGTCTTCATATTCACACCCGTTTTAAATTAATTATACTGTAGGTACAATATGTATCGGGACGAGAGGTGGGGGAACCAGAGAGAGAGAGAGAGAGGAGTTAGTTCAATAGCTGTCAAACATATGGTGTGTGAGACACCTGCGTAATATGGTTTTATTACTGGTACAAGTTTCGAGTCAACAGGCACTGGTTTCCTAGTTTATAACAAATGACATTCAAGAATGGATGAAATAAATAAAAACATAGTACAACAAACCAACACAAATACATTTATCCAGTGCTCACAGATCCTCATAGCCCTAATCCAAAACATCCATTACAATTTTTTCATTGGTATCATCAATGTGACGTAATTATTTAGCACTCAGCACCGTCTCATTCAGTTTAAAAAAAATGTGTAAAGGGAATGTATCCTTTACGCCCCAACCTATTCATAGTCGGTATGATCATAAAACGGGGCTAGAGTTTTGGGCAAGAATTTCTTGCTATATGGATGCATTTATATCCCCGAGTTTTTAAATTAGAATCTTAAGAATGATCCATTATGAATATTCAAATATTCACATGGCAATATCTCTTTGTAGTATGTACTTTATATTTCCAAACTCTTTTCTTCAAATAAACAATGTCATATGACACTGAATGTCAAACTGACACAAGAACATAGAACAAAAACTTGAGAACTCTACCACCACCTTCTAGTGATTATAGATTAAATCATTAAACAAGGACAGGGAAATTAGCAAACCTTCTGGTGCAAAAAATGTCAAATGTTTTACACGTGCATCACAAGTATTTATATGCATTCACGCATGCTAATAGACGTCGGAATGCAATACGAGTCAACATCAAATGAGATATATGAAGTGAAAAAATATATAGCTAATTCAAGGTGTAGGTGTTGTTGATGATGAGTTGGATTATATCATAAGCTTATCTTAACCTTTGTGATCGTGAGCAGCATTGAAAATGCTTGAATTGGTCAAATACAAGAGATACGATAAGCAATAAAAACCGGCAAGACAGGTGGCTTCAGGGCAAGAGACTGGAAGGCAGATGAGAACGACAGAATTAATCCAAATTACTAACTACACCATGGATGAAATTTTAAATAATATTTTCGTGAGAGTTACTGAATGGTAATAATTGATTTTAATGGCAGAAATGCAACTAAAACAAAGAAACCAGTATTTTAAGATCCATAATGGGAAGGTGAGCGATACAAAAGAAATGAGTGAGTAATGTCACAAAACCAAAATTATTCACATGAGTTGAAGATGCTGGACAAGATTGCAAACGTTCAGAAATATTAACATAGAACATAGCCGAATGATTAAAAAGCGAACCAAATGTCTGAAGTATCATAAGATGCTGAAATCACACGTGGAATTAATGAAACCAATTTAAATAGCTCAAGCAGTACGATCTATTACATGGTAGACAGCTGAGTAGCTTTTTAAATATCTTGTTCATTTGTTGAAAACATAACATTACATCTGTTTTCAAATCTGCTTGGAAAACAAAACAGGCATCAAAGAAGCAGAAGTGTAAGGTTGGTTTCTGTTTTTAAAGCTGATGAGATAATAAAACATTACAAATCAAGTCATTGGACAGCACAAAAATCAACACAATTTAAGAACAACTAGGAAACTTTTCCACATGGATTACTAAAAGGCAAAAATGTTACTTTGTATGCGACGATTCAACAAAACATTTTCGCAATATCTTAACATTGCATTTCTGAACCTGGTAGCTGTGGCTTCTTTCGGAAATATTCGCTAGTATAACTACAAATGGTTTGATTGTATGTGCTTCGTGGCAGTAGTATTTTTAGGTACCTATGGGACACCCATCTTAAACAGCATAAAACACTGTCTTTCTGCGAAAATTTAGCATTAGGCCGCCATCATGCAATTTATAGAGAAAAGTCTTTTGTTAAAAAAGCTGGTTGATTTATTTTCAGACGATAAGTCGGTCTGTTTACAATAGCATAATCTGTTGCGTTTCTTTGGTAAGGAATGTTAGTTGGAATCTGTCTTTCCACTCAGCATTGTGAATATTATATCCCAGGATTATTGTGTGAGGCGTCTGGCTGGCTGGAAAAGTGTTATAGATTTTGTCTGTTTAACGGAAACGATTTTCTACTTTAGATATCGGACCACCAGTTATTTTAATACCAGAGAACCCGTCTATTTGTGGCAGAATAAACACAGGCTGCTAAATATTTTGAGATACACCTATAGTCTAGTAAATGTAACTAAATTTCTTCCATTACACATTTCATGAACTTCAATCTGTGTACTATAATTGAAAACAATATATGCACATTTATTTTGCTATCCTGTATATAATTTGCTACTGACAAAATAGTCTATGGACTCTTGGTGCAAGGTTTTGTTAATTAGGTGCAGACCAAGGAGTGCGTCTGTTTAGGAGTACGAGACTTAAATAATGCATACAATCACCGGTATTAGAAGTCCTAAAAAGGGTTCTTCAACTCTGATGAACGGAAGCCTGTGTGGGTTGTATGCCAAACTAATGAAGAAATTATCTTAATGTTTAATATATTAGCATCCCTTTCTATAGGAAATTAATTAGTGGTCCTATCAATTTAACCACTTTCCCGGGCAAGATTATTTTAAAACACCCCCCCCCCCAAAAAAAACAATCCAACAAAAACTCGTTCATTATAATGTGGTTTATTTGAGTGACAAACTGTACCAGCTTGATTGGTAATCTATTGTGTTTGTTTTATAAAAGGTTGTCACATTTTTCATTTATCAGTTCTGGAGACCAGTGTTATTTTGAAAAATAATCGAATTAATACAGTATAATTTGGCATGTGTGTCACGTTATGTATTTAGAAAAAAAAACCCCAACAGATTACCAGTACAGCTGGCATAGTTGTCATTCAAACAAGCCTGATTAAGAATGACTTTGTTTTTGTAATAAATTTTGCTATCTGACAATTGGTTAAACAGAAAATCGCTGACGTTAAACAGATAAACTATTGTACAGTAACATTTCAAGCCACAAGGAATCACCACACGTGATGAACCTACGACATAATATTCATTTCCGTCAGAGGGTAGATACACTCTAATCTATTATATTTCCCGCCAAAGAAACACCACACATTCTTATAAATTTTGAGAAAGAAATTTGCATAGAATATACATCATTTGATGAATGCAATTTAACGATGAAAATCTATGGTGGATGTTTAGAGATAATTTATTTTTCATATTTACTTCTTCCAATTCTGATTTTAGATGAAAAGACAACAATGTAAACAGTATTTACAGCATACAAGAAACAGCAAATAAGCAAGCAAATTGTACTAAGCTGGGTAAAAACTGTAAAGCAAAATTTTAGTAAATTTACATGAAGGGAAGCTCAAAACTCAGGCAAAGAAATTAAAGTTTCATTATTCATTAATATCATCAAAATGAATGGCTTTATGAGAAACGGTTGGTTCTATTGTTAAATAGTTGGATTTACTGGAAGATATTTAAGTCGATAATAACATTATGATTCTCGTTTCTAAAAAAAGAACGTTTGGATCAGCGGGCATTGCTAATGTTTACAAAGGATTAATCATATGTCCCCTAGAAATGTCACAAGATCTCCACTAAAAAGGCACATCGGTCGTTTCATTTTCATTGAGGAAGCACTATCGTATCGTGTGCCATTGGATTAATAAATTTTCACCTTCGCTCATCAGACGAAGATCATAATGAAAAAATATGCATTTCTGTGAAGAGTTTTACACTTTACATAAATATGATCTTATTGTTATTTTCGAAGAGTTGTTAGTTTCTGAATAAACGATAATTTTTATTTATAAGAAAAATGTTAGTGAATGGCATAAGAAAGATGTAAAATGATTGCATTAAAATTGCATGAGAAGAAAATGCAGAATCTATAGCACTCCATCCCATTTTTTTATGTAGAAGAAAAGATAGGTAAACATATTTTCGAGCTTCCAAAATAAAATACTATTAAACAAAGAGGGAGTGGATGGAAAAATTCTTACCATATGTCTCATTAATCTTTAAGACCAATTCATTCTAAGAAACAAAATCACAGTATTTCTATGTAAGTATTAGTTTGTTTTTTTTTACTTTAGTGCAATGTATGACAGAAATACGTGTAACTGTTCAAAGTTAGTTGTACACAGTGATTTATATAATATCTCAATTATATACCTTCAAAGAATATTACATCTACGGAACCTATTAGAACAAAACAATGAAAACTTAATTTTGTCGAAATAATTTTCAGAGCTGATGTGAATATCTAATGCATGTCCATTCAAAAAAAATTAAATATCCGTCATGATCCATAACCAAACATTTGCCAGCGTATTCTCATGTAAAACAACATAAATAAATTCCCCCTCCAGGAATGAATGTAAACGTCGATGTAACAAGTCATTGTATGTTCCTTGCCTCGCGAATGCTTTAACTTTCTTTCTAAGTGGGATTTAAGATAAAGAATTGTTTTAAAAATATAGCTGGCTATGTCTTCATTGTTTCGCCGTCAGAAGTATACTGCTATTATAAACACAGAGTTTGGTATTTGGCAGTCTCTTCCATGAAAGTGGAAAGGATAATATTTATGAATCTTCATCTCGTTTTGTTGGAAGAACTGGGGTTTTCGCTCTACTTCTGGGGACTATACGGTGGTGGAGCTTCCGCTGCGAGAGTTTCTGTTCTTGGAATGTAGCCGGATGGAAATGTGGCGAACGTGGTCGGCTGCTCGTAGGCGTAAGGCCCAGTCTGGGGCACGTTTGGGTTGTACACTGGTCTTCCAGTCACGCCTGAACACGATAGCATGCACACATTATGTATTCACAAAGTGCAGAAATTTTATAATGCAACAATAAACTACTGGTATGGAAATGACAATACGGCTAACGTCTACATTACATACAAAAATGACGTTTAACATTTTCTGGAATCATTCGTTTGTTTAATTAGCAGCTATTATCATCAGATTAAGTTGGGATAGTCAAAGATCATGTTTGATTTCTAGTTTTCTAACATGAATAAATGTCAAATTAAGACAAAGCGATTAAAGAATTATGATACTTGAAAAATGCGAAAGAATAACATTATCTGCAAAATTATTATTATACAAAAGTCGAGAAAAATAAGAGTTTTAAATGAGAATGTGCAAAGTCAGATCAAGCCTTGGGTAATAAAAATGTTTATTCACGCACATACTTTGGATTTCTATTATTGACTGAAGCCGAATGATATAGACTATCAACACCACAACCGTCACACCTCAATCCCCATCAGTAGTATAGTTAAGGGAGTCAAGACCGAGGACTAATCAGGGTTAACCCCATCTAGACCTCATGAATTTGTCCCCGCTACAAACGTCTATGCATCTGTGAAGAATCCCCACAGGCATACGAATACAGATAGTGGAAACGATTGTTTCGACCGAAGACGGAGTGGACCCCGAGGGCCAAAAGTATGGTGTACAGAAGGTTCGAAGTCTGAATAGAGAGACAGACAGACAGACAGACGGAAAGATAGATAGATAGATAGATAGATAGATATTACCCGTAAGCTCCAGTGTATGAAACAAACAGTATGGTTAAAGAATTTTTGTTCGCAGCTCATGCGGGAATCAATTTGTCCGACCAATAGTGCGTTTGTAACGTCACAGAAACAGTTAAATTACTATTAAGTATGAATGTGTCATATCGGTTCATAAAAAGGCCCAAAATATGCTAAATAGTTTTGTCAACTACATATCAGGAGCACCTTAAAAAATCAACTGAGACAAGGGTCATTGTATGATATTGTGTAAGAAAACACAATTATTGTTGACGCAGACTGAGTCGCCAACGAGCAAAGACATCGAAATGCCCACCGCAGACAGCGGAATACCCAGCGAAGACAGGGAAACATCCTGCAAGTATTTATAAAGATAATCCTCGAAAATATCAACCGCACATGCGTGAACTTGACATTCGCAACATAGAATGTCCTGTGCAGATTATTGAGGTTGGTAAGCGTGAACGACTCAACCATGGCATCGCCGTTATGTGTTTGCTTAGAACATAGATCTTCAACCGATTATACTGTCTCCACTTGGATGAGTGACATAGGAGACAAATCGAAAACGTAGACGGCCCTAATGGCAGCGGCGCAATATCATTACGGCTGGATAAAAGTTTTCCCTGAAAACCCTAACGTCACAGCAAACACAAGACGAAAAGGTTTCTGTGTCGACGATGCATTTATGTATTTAGCACATAACAGCTGACGTTTACTACGGAGAGTCAGCCAGACAATCCATGCACAGCCGGATATGATCCCAGCCTTCCAAACAGTTACGTTATGTAACTTGATTATAACAACCTATATGGCAGGGCAATGTTGCAACCCGTACCCGTTGGCGAGGTTGAATCCATGGATCCTGAAGAAGCTCGCTTCTCATGGACATACGCGAATATGAAAACAACAGTGATAATATATACTTCTTCGAAATCGACATTGAATACCAGGACGAGGTTCACCACGCTAATAATTATTATCCACTGGCCGCTGAAACGCTTTCCATATTTCCGCGGGTGGTTGTTGCGTTACCAGTGTTGACTTGTGGACAGCTCCGGTGGCAAGTTCGTCGAATGCACCAAGCTTATTCTGAATCGGTGTCCAAAACTATGACGTCCGCGTATGAAAGCTGCAGTTGTGTTTGCGATTAGGACTGTCTGTGCTGCGAATTCATTGGATGCTTCGGTTTTGCCAATGTCGATGATGGACCCTTAGATTCAGAAGAATACGAATGTGAGAAAGACTTCTTCAAGCTGAAGAAAAATGTTATGTTTGAAAGAAAGGATGGAAATTCTGTTGGTTGATTGGCAACTCATCATTCGAATCATGTAAAATATTCAATTGCTGACTTGCTGCCGAACACAGCAGGAAATCAAAGTCTTTGACGTCTCCACGGTAGCGAAGCCCTAACCGCCTAAGCACAGAGACTTGTTTCCGAACTCCGTTCGCACATTAATTGGCCCAACCGGGTTCGAAAAATCTGTTGTTACTGAATCTAATTGTGCGATGGATGAGTTTGAAAGAGCTGTATGTGACTGAGCCATCTGCGAACGATCAACAATGTTATAATGTACTCCGGCATTTGCGGAAGCGCTTGCGAGTGAATCATTGGAGACGATTTAATGCGTCCCCGGATAGCGACGCTGCCATCCAGTTGTTCTTGTTCATAATTGAAAAAGCCTTATCACTGACGAGCTTGACCCTGTTTATAATAATCTTATCATGTACGATGATATCATGCTCGTCCGCCAACAAAACACTGCAAGATTATTTTCGAGTGGCAGCCACAAGAACCCAGACGTGATATTGGTGACACAGTGATACGCTTATGTGCCCAAAGTGATATGGAACAACTGCAATATGTTGATGATATTTCGTTCGGCTGATGTTCATGGCCTCACAAGGATTCGTTGGACATGGTGTGCCTTCGATTACCTGTGGGATCGAAGGAAGTTCAATAAATTGGAGACAGACTACAACGAATAGCGTAGCAACCAAACGTTCCATTTTTGCTTTCATCTACTGCAACAATATCCTCGTCGGTTAGTAAAATTATCAGTGAAACTGCTGAGCGAAGTTTAGCTGTAACTGGCACAATCCAATACTGATTCTATGATTGCAAATATGGACATTGGGACATTGGGAGCGTAGTTAAATGTATTAGATGAAACCGTTAATATATAAAGTGGAACACAATGGGTTGATTCAAAAACGTATCCGATCCCGCGTTGAACATGGACGCACCTGTTTTGCTAAACCGAAGCGTATGAGACTACCAGTAGTATTAATACCGAGCTAGGGTCCCCAATGAACGTGGATGAATAGAATTTACAAGTGCAGGACACGTCAAGATATTTTCTCCCGTGTGAGGTCTTCTTGGAAATGGCGAAAAATCTTGTAATTGCTGACAACGGCAACAATTACGACACCAGCACCTGGCGGTGCCAGGACGATATTGGGACTTGCCAGATACACCGCCGATTATACAATATCCACGAGACAAACTATGATCTTAAATAATCATACAAGCTACCGTGGAAAACATTGCCAGTATATTTTACGTAAATTTAAGCTGAATCCTATGATGGATCCAAAACCTGTTTGTATGCCTGCCAGACCTGGCGTTGGCAGCGCCACTATGCTGTCTAGCGGCAACCCAACTTTCAGTATTGGATTCACAACGTGCCGAGGGAAACTTTGCGTAACCGAATAACTATTTCCCTGTGCTAATTCTCTCAGGCATATATCTGGGTTTTGCAGAGATATGTGCGAGGTTATTTTCGGTGCCAAAAACAGTTGTGTTAAAGCGAAATTTCAACGGCAATGGTGCAATTTGGTGTGATGTTGGTGCCGCTGATGATCAGCATGTGTTGTCAAAACTGACACTGTGGTTGTATGTGACTGACCCCATCATTGGTCACAGAAGCGCATTAGATGTCTATCATGTAGTCTGGAGGCACGTCAACGCTGTCGTTTCTCGTGCTCATCCCAGACTACATACAAAGCGCCATTCAGGAACATCTTTCATTATAAATAGGTATCCAACAAAGTATCAGCGAACCCAGAAATGCTTGTCTGACATATCAAAATATGAATCGATTGGCCAACGGTCAAGCCAGCTGCATAAGCGGTCATCAGGTACGGTTCAAAGAAATTTGCTCGATTGGGAAAGTAATCAAGTCGCACGTGCATATCGCAAACTATGCGCCAGAATAAAAAATGTGTGTGTGTGTGTGTGTGTGATTTTGAATTTTTACGTAGCTTTAACAATATTTCAGTCATATCACTACGATTTCTGCAGTGTGGCAGTTTATGGTGATGTCTAACACTGAGGCATCATGCCGCAGACATGTAGCATGATGTTCCACCCCTCACCCAGTCATATTATCCTGACACCAGACCGACCAGTCCTAACACTAGCCTGTAAATGCTGAGCGCTAACGAGGCAGCTGTTAGTACCATTTTGATTAGTCTTTGGTATGACTCGACCAGAGTTCGAGCCCACAACCTCCCGCATCCAAGGAGGACGCTCTAACCCCTAGGCCACCGGAGCGGTCCAAAAAAAAAAAAAATCGACACAAATCTGCAAATTTCCCTTCATGGATTAACTATCTTGTACCCGATGTATTGATTTTCGTTGGAACACCTGGATCCATTTAGGCAGTCAGTGATTTTCGTACACTTAAATCCACGTGCTTATATGGGTGGTGCCAAATACGATTCACTGATGGGATACTCTCTGAAAGACTGTGTTTGTTTATTTGGCACTATTACAGTAACTCTGATTACGATACATATGAAAAGAAATAATAATAATAATACTAATACTAATAATAATAATAATAATAATAATAAGATGCATGGAATGCATATTATTAGCAATATATGGTACATTTATGTAACAGTATAAAGATATCAAATACCTGTAGATGTAATATCAGGAGTTACACCTGCTGTCTGGATCGTGCTCGACACAACAAGCACGTTCGAGGGCTGGTGGACAAATATATGTCCGCTTGAAGCAATGCGCCTGCGTCTGACGCAGACACAACAGACTGTTACAATCACAATGAACATCAATCCTCCTCCTACAGTGCCACCGATAATTCCCGCACTGCTGCTGAAATGGTGTAGAAAATACAAGATCTTTAAAAACCTGTGTTTTGCTAATATTTTATGGATGATGAGAAAACAACGAGGCAATACATATCTCTACGCCAATTCATGACAATTTTGATTTTTTTAATTTCTCGAATTGTTATCGCGCTTGTCATTAGCTATTATTGTCATTTGCTGTCGTTATTCACTGATGTATGATCTATAACTCAAGACCATATGTAACATGATAATAGATTAAATGGTATTTTATGCTGTAATTATTTAACGGCATGCATCTTGCTTGTTTCCAACAACGTTTACCTCTCCGCCATATTCATGGTTAATGTGAAAAACCAGATATAATATCCATCA